>BJBW01006018.1:0-24475 GCA_004320125.1 Scolopax mira | reverse complement strand
CATGGACACAAGGCAGCTACAGAAGATAAATTCATCCGTTCCTGTCAAATGGACAGCTCTTCGAATTTCCAAATTTGGCTGATGTAAAAATAAAATGAATCCAAATCATCATCACAACTGGCCATTTCACTGTAAGAACCATCAGGACATAAAGTTTGGATTGATCATAGAATTTTAATTTTTTCATGATCAATCTCCATGTAAGATGGAAATCTGCACTGATTTGTGGTTTCTTTTCCTTTATTAACAGGCAAAATTTTTGGAAAAAGTAGGTATCACCTCAGAGGTCTATGTACTCAGGACTGCAATGGATGGAATACCCCCATTAAAAGATAAACATCTTTTTATGAAGAACTTAAGGTTTGAAAAGGTTAAAGTAAGAATTTACCAGCCAACAATGTCAACTTCTGGCCAAAGAAGAGGAATTCTTTATTTCCATGGGGGAGTTGGACGGTTTGGAAGCATTCGTAAGTAATAAAAATAATACAAGCTAGAACTACAAATACTATGTAGTTTCTGATCTGATGTGTTATTTCTTAAATGACAAGAAGAGTTAGTAGGTTAAGCATTATAAAACACAGAATTAATTTAATAACTTCTCATCTTCAATACTACTTTGGAAGTGGCAGCAATGGTGCTTTCTATTAACTAACTTCTAAAGAGGAGACTGAAACAATGCATTGGTGTAAATTCCACTTTTCTTACCAGCAAGAAGATTCCCAGGGAATATTATTGTCCAGATTAGCCCTGCCCCAATAAAAGAATTATAGCGTAGCATTAAGCACAGAATAGAGATAAGAACTTCAGAATATATTCATTCAACTTATTTTTAAAGCAGGTTACAATTCCATTGAAATATTCTGTTTTGCAGGGGCCTATGAACGAACATGCCGCTATTTCGCCAGAAAAACCAATTCAGTGGTTGTGTCTGTGGGGTAAGTGGAGTCAATCCAGAACACAAGACGAGAGCCATTTCTGCCTCCTGCTGGGTTTGTAAATCTTTAATGCGGAGTGACCGCAAGCCAAGTTCCTTGTAAAGGGCATACAGCACTTACATTTAATGATCACATGCCTTTCACCAGCACTAATTACCCTTAGGAAGAATTAGTCAACTAATCCCCTCTTGCTTATTTCCAAATAAAATCCATTATAATAATTCTACAATTTGTAGCCACCACTAAAAGGCAAGGATGTTTTTGTTTCCTAAAGCCATATCCAAACCACTTGAAGTTGAAAGCCAACACTGTGTTTCAAGTGTAACTGTTTCTGTTGAAAGCACAGCTGCCCAGACTACTAAATACTCATTTTCGTAGTAGTAGTTCTGAAAACCCAGGGGGGAGAATCCACATATGACTTGTGATCAGCTTGAGACAAGCATTCAAAATACTTTTCTGATGAGTTGTAATGCATTTTTAAAAGAAACAGTTTCTAAAAGTTCCAGAAAAGAGCTGATGTCATGGGAATTATTAAAATTGTACTGAATACTATCTACATCCTAAAATACTTGAAGAACCATTAACTCTTATTGATTCTGTTTATAAAAAATTCGACTTAGAGAAAACCACTGAAAACCTTTCATATTTTCATTATACTCATATTCTCTAACAATTTGTTGGGAAATGTTCACTTCCATTTCTAACTAGAATTGCTGGTAACAGATTCACAAATACTTGCCTTGCACCCTAATTCTAATAACTCAGCACGTGCTTTTGGTCACCTAAAAGATAGATAAAGAAGTATTTTGCAAAGACCAGTGCACTCAGTCCCTCAAACATTAATAGTAGTAGCAAATACCACATCAAAAGCAATAATTATAAGCAATTCTATTCCTATAAGTATAATCTTGGAATATTTGCCTATCTTCAGGAAGAAATATATGAATGAAGAGATGACAATGGGATGGCTCCCTAGATATGACTATTTTAAAACACTTTCACTCCTATTTAGGTATCGCTTAGCTCCTGAGCACCCGTACCCAACCCAGTTTGAGGACTGTCTCACTGCCACCGTACACTTCATGAGGACTGCCCAAGAGTATGGAGTAGACCCTTCTCGCATTATCGTCTGTGGAGACAGCAGTGGGGGCACACTCACTGCTGCTGTTGCCCAAGCACTGGGGAGCAGAAGGGATCTCCCGAAGCTGAGAGCACAAATCCTAATATATCCTTATCTCCAGTGTGTGGACTTTAATTTGCCTTCTTATCAGCAGAATGAAGGAGTCCCCATTTTGCTAAGGGAACGAACCCTTGCTCTTGGTTTGAAGTATCTTGATAAAGACTTGTCTGTCATGGAAACAATACTTAATGGTTGCCATATTCCAGAAGATTTGCAAGAGAAGTACCAGAAATGGGTGAGTTCTGACTACATCCCTCATGAGTTTAAAACAAGAGGCTACAAACCAAGTACAACACAGCCATTATTCTCAAAAGAAGTCTACACCCACGTCAAGCCCATGTTTGACACCGTTTTTTCACCGATGCTGGCTGAAGACAGTGTTATTGCTCAACTTCCTGAGACTTTCATTTTGACCTGTGAATTTGATGTGCTTAGAGATGACGGACTGTTGTACAAGAAACGGTTAGAGGATCACGGTATAAAAGTGACCTGGTGCCATCTGGAAGAGGGATTCCATGGAACAGTATTCTTATCTCTATATGGTGAGCTGATAGGATTCCGATCTGGAAATAAAGGCCTGGCAAAGATAGTAAATTTTCTAAGATTGATGTAAAATTCCATTTCTTGCTTTCCTTTCCTGATTCTTATCTCCTATTGCTTGCAAAGATTTTAAAAAAAAAACACCCGTGATTTTCCTTTTTTTAAATCATGCTCTTAAAATTCTGCATTGCATCTGTCTTCTTTTTACCCAAAAAGTTGATTTGGTGATGGCCTTTGCTTCATTTTCTCTTATGATAGGCAAAATGAGGTGAACTTGCCTTTCTTCCCTCTAACACATCTTCAGATTTTTCTCCTGTACCCATAAAAAATCTGGTCCCCACAACAAGTGTTTTGCAATGCCTTTGGTTCAATAAAGTTCTGGTAATATTAATACAACCATGACTTGAGGAGAACCTGGGGCAGGTAACAGGGCATGAATCCACAGGCTAAATGTAAAAGTCAAATTTGAGGCAAGCTTCAAGAGAATTGAATAAAAATAAAGAAGTAGAAGGAAAGGAGGGAAGGTCAGGAAAAGGGCAAGGCTAGGCTGGAACTACAGATGTTGTAAAAAATGTTGATTAAGAAATACAACATCTATTTAAAAAATCATGCATATACATTTCGTATATAGATAAAAGACTAAACAGTACTATGAGTTACTTTACAAAGAGCTTGTATTTCCTATAGGCCTGCACTGTCTGAAGCAGGAAGCACTTTCTGATAGAGGATTGATGTAAAAGGGCAATATATCACAGATAAAAGGATTCCAGAACTAATCAGAACACTGTCAGGACCTAGAAACTAGGGAAATGCTGGAAAGGTCAGTGCAGCTGGGAGGTCTTGACCCTCTTTGAACAGCTATGTGTTACAGAAGATGTTAAAAGAAATTAAGAAAGGGAAAGCAAATTGTTGTACATCCTTCTGATCACCAGATGTCAGCACACACAGCTGATCTTTAATTGTAACAGTAGCCTGGCAAACCTTGGGCTCTGGCTGCAGAATAGGAGTACCTGGACGAGATTACAAGAGGTCAATCTGTGTTTAAGACTTAAATATTTTTACTGACCCTGTTGTTATGCCTTCACATACTAAATCTGTATGCTTAATAACAAGTGCACATTTTGAGCCATTATGATTTTAATGTTAGATTACCTCTTCTAAACCAACCAAGTTACAGTGGGTTACTACAGAAATCTACAACCTCAATCATCTCCTGTTTTGCTATCTTTACATTACCTCTTTGTACCACTGTAGTTCAAAATCAACATACAACAGCAAGTATTTTGAAAAATAAGCAGGCAATTAGAAAACATTCCAAATTTATTAACTCCATTGATTTAAAAGTTTTTAACATTTTTTTCTCCCTACAATGCATGTTATCTGTACTGCTCCTGAAATAAACAGGCCCAATCCTGCACACTGTGGCTGCTGTCATTCCTGTCAATCTCCCCTCTCTGATTGCCCATTTCCTCAGTGATTCACTGTCTTTGCTGACTCTCTTATGATAATGAGGAAACTGCTAACCTAACTATTAGAGCAAGGAGTCTCAGACAAATCTGGCCACAGCAAATTAAGGCCAGTTGCAGCTTTTGTATTTACATTCAAGCTACTTACAGCTTAATAAGAATTCATTTTAGTGTGCTGACCTGTCATGAAATCCCAGGTGGATCTTCCAGAGCAGCGTGTTGGGACTCCATTTGTGCAGAGCAGAGTTCACCCATTGTGAGGAACAGAACTGTGCAGCGACTGACACACAGACATCCAAGAACGTGTCCACATTTCAAAATGCTACACAACAAAAACCTCTGGAGTCACCCTTTCAAATATGTGCCTGCTCTGAATGGTACAGCACAGGATCTGAATTTCCATCCCTGAATGCTAATACATAATATTTGTCACCATTTTTGTTTGATTTTCTCTTAATACAGTGCAGCTTTTTACTGCAGAATTTGTTGGCGGATGTTTTAACCCAGAAGTCATTGGGAAGTCACTGACTTCAAAGAATAACTTAGAGGAAGAAAGGGTAAAATATTTACAGCAGACTAAATGAAAGAGCAAAACACATTGGGAGCAGTTACTAATTTGGGTGGGGAGATGGAGATAAACAGGGAGGACACTGAAATGCAGGTAGGAGGGAGGCAAATGAAGAAGGAGATAGATTAAGAAAATACAGAGCACCTTTAAAAAACAGTATCATAAAGCACATGTGAAGCTGTAATTTCTTAAAGGTTCTCATTGTCACCATAAGGGGCACACTAAATCCATCTTGCAGACTAAGGCTTACAGGTATAGAGAGGTCTGAGACACCTTCAGTCATTTGTTTACATAAATACAAGAAAAGAAATGTTAACTGGAGGACACTAAGTTTCTTACAAACTTTACTTGGTAAAACTGGAATTAGTTAAATTGTACGACAGAGTCAAATTGTCCTATTAAATTACCTAGAGTAAATAAACTAAAAAAACCCCAAACAAAACAGCAAAAGCCAGGGAAAATGTATATCAGAAGCTATTATTTTTGCTTTTAATTCTTCTTTGGAATATATTTTCTCCTGTTTTCTTAGCTTTATGCTAAGGAAGTACAGTTATGAAGCCTGACTGTACTTGACGGAATCGATACCTCAGTCATTTACCACACTTTAGTTAATCATTGTAGTATTGCCTGTATTCCTGTAACTCGGCAACAGTCAACTAACTACAGGCCAACTGTGGACTGTATCAGGAAAGACAGTCTGCAGTCAGCAGTGAAACGTTCTGCAATATTTTAGAGAAAGACATTACAAGAAAAACAGTAACACACGACAATCACTTAACTCATTAGCACCAACTACCCTGATTTTTTTCCCCCTTTATTAGTGTTTGGGTTGAAAGCCGACTGCCTCTCATGCTGATAAGTAATTGATGTGAAGGTGATGAGTTTGATGCGTTCTCAATCAACGCAGAGGTCTGTGATTCCACAGCCTTACCTAAAGGACAGGTTAAACGGGGTAAAAACCAGCAAAGATCATCTTTCCTTGAACGTGTATTTTGCCTTCCCATCATTACTACAACCATTAGAGATATGCTGAAAAATAAAGAAAAGAATAAATTTTAGAGGTAACTAACTTCTTGCATTAACAGAGGCTCACTGATGAGAAAATTGGAAGAATTAACTGAATGTCAATGCTTTACTCACCAACTGCTGTATTAAATGTCAGTCTCCAGAAACACTAAATTTAATAAGTATCAGTTTTGTGAGCTCTGAGTAGCCGATTGTTTTATAAGAATAAAGAATTGCATACATGTCCATAACGCATATTACAATGCCAAACTCCAGGCTGTGTTGATTTCATCAAATTTAGTGGAATCTCTTCAATCCTTATCAGTTATTGCAAGGCTGTTCTCATCTACAGAGACGTGGTGGAAGCTGGGGTTTTGCAATGAGTCTGCTGAAAGAACAAAAGCAAAACACAGCAAACACCCACAGTCTAAAGAGCTACTACTAGTAGCTTTTTATGCAAGATGGGTATCTACCTACAGCCAGAAAAAGCCTTTTTGTTCACAAAGATATAAGGTACTCACTTCATGGAGTGGCCTGAAATGGAATAAAACTAGGTTTTTTTGACAATTTAACACTTGAAAAAGAGGTATTTCCCAATTGGGAAAAAAACCCACTGACTGTTAGAAACATGAGAGACTGACAGTGATCAAAGATATCTCTACCCATACGTCTGCAGGTACAGGGATTGCTGACCAGACTGGAAATATCTGAAGCACCTCTGAACAAGCATCAGGAGAAACGTGACATGCAGCAAGAGGGTTATTTGTGTCACATGAGCATTTTGGAATAGAAAAGTTGTGAATATGAGCATCCCCATAAGGACAGAGTAGATCTAAATCCATGTGATTTGCTCAATTCCAGAAAAACTCAGAAATTACAGTAACAGGCCAGGGAGGAAGGACTGAGGGGCTGCCATAGAGTACAGTTAGAACATGCTCTAACATGCTTAGAGTATGCTCTGAGTAAAATACTAAGATATTAAGTAAAATATTAAGAAATTGTTCTGAAACGTTACTTAAACAACATTTCTTTAACAACAGAAGGGCTATAATATATATCTGAAAGATTTTTGTTCAGACCGTCAAGACTGTAAAACAGATTCTTACCAAAGACAGTTTCCAGGGCATAACAGCAAAAGGCAAACAAACAAAACCCCCAAACTGTCCCTTACCAATTAATTTTAAATGAAAAAGACAGTAAAGAAATATTCCTCCCACTCTATCAGATCCATCGGGGTTTCAAAACAGAGATGTCATCTGTGAGGTGGTGTGGTTTTGATTAAAGGTGTTTAATTATTGACTCACTGAATACTGTGAAGACAAGATTCCTGCTAATATGGTATCAGCAACAGCTTACACAGCTACGTCAGACATAGACCTCTTTGGTATGAAGCTTTCATAATCTGAAATGATCTATTACAAATATCAGGTATTTGATTAAATTGTTATTGGTTGCTCTTGAAAGTTTCATTTACTGCCACTGCAGTAACAGATTCTTTTATGAGTTTACTATTCTTGATTAGAGGTTTTTTTAAAGCACAGAATTTCCCTCCTCTGAGGATTCAAATATAAGAAATCATCAAGAATGCTGAAATACAATTTTCAAAGCTGATTTCCATGTGGTAATTTATTTCAGGATATTTCGGTTGATGGCACGGACATCAGAAATAGGCACCTAGGGAGAAGTGTGGTGTTCTGCTGTTTTGCCAGGAATACATGGCAAAACGAGTATTTAATAAAACCCCCACAGGCTGTGTTATAATATCACACTACACAGAAACCATTTACAGAACTAATAACCCCAAACATCAGTGGGGTGACCCTGCTGTGTTGCAGAAAAAGCCCTGCGGATAAATACTTATAGGCTTAGGGCAGAATGAGCACTGAACAGCTGAAGATTTGTCTATTTCACAACCAGTGGTGCAAACTTTTGTTGCTTTAGCTCACACTTCTTATCTGCACAAGCTAAAATTGTGCAAATCAGCTGCCCTGATTGCTTTCCTTTAAATACTACGCTAATGAAGCTAAGGACTAATTCAGTTTTCAGACTGGAATTTCATTGTAAAAACCAGACCAGGAAAAAAGTTTGGCAGTCATAACTTCAAAATTGTACAGAAAAATGAAATTCCTGTAAGAAGAATAGAAAACAGAAACCCATTTTCACTAAACAACTCCCACTGACTTTAATCATCCCTCACAAATAATATACATCATGCCCTACATTGAACTGCAAACAAGAATGACAATGAATATAAAATTCTGAGAGTGCAATTACCGAAAAGCTTTTACAAGAAATAATAGTGGTTTCAATCTCCAGACACACCACAGTTACCTGGAGAGACCTTGACATGGAGACTTGCAATGTGCATTCCACTATGAAACAATGTTTAGGAAAAAAATGTGGATTTGACTATTTTGCTTCTCAGAGAGGTATACACCTTGATGAAAACTGCAAGTAGCCCCCATCAGTAAAATGTCCATCTGTAATGAATCCACAAGAAACCAAACACACAATCTGCAGGTAAGGGCCCCTCTGAACAAGTACTTCTCATTGTTAGGGAAGAACTCATGATATAAATCCATCCCATAGACTTCAAACTCCACCTTCTGTAAAGGGTAAAAATTTCCCCCTCCCCTTTTTTAGTATAAGGAAGCATTGCCAATAGTGTCATTAGCAAAAGAAGGGTGGAGAAAATGAGGGTATTGCAACATTAATAAACTTATTTCTGCTTATGAACTGGGTGCATAGTCTTCCGTGAAGCTGCCTCTGAACCACTTGAGAAACAAGGCTCAGGAGAGCACCCGTTCTGTGAGCGATCACTTCGATTGACATGAAATGGCATCGCTTTATACAACTTTAGCAATAATGGGAATGGTTTTCTTTTCTCCTGTTATAATACCAGCGCTGCTTCTGGCAGGGGTACTTTATGATTTTTTCAATTCAGAACTGCCACCTGGAATTGACCAACCTCTAAAGCTTCGTTTGTATCATTCACTGATGATTACAGCCATGATCGCGGTAAGTTTTGCGGGGACTTCACTTTTAATTTGGCAGTGTGTTTGGGAGCTGGAAGCTAATGGCTTAATAAAAATTAGAAAAGAAGCAGCAATTCACCCCATTGAAATCTGCAAGCATTGTTATATGAACCAACTCATCTTCAATTGACTCAGAAAACTGATATGACTGATCTCCAAAGCTTATTTAGATTTTTCAGTCTGTCAGACCATAGCCATTTACGTAGGAAAACTGTTTCACACAAAAATTTTGAAGAATAAATAACTCTATGTATATAGCACCTATTGAGCTGTATGTACATATAATAATACCATCTATTAATGGAATTATTAATTATTAATATATTAATAACTATTATCCATAATCATATCTATATTTTCATAATTATACAGTGTACTATGATCAGTAAAATAATTTAAAATAAACCCGAGTAGGAATGGTGAGGTGTTTGGTTTTGTGTGGCTAGTTCAGAAAGTACAATACAGGTATATTTAAGGACAACCTGTTCACATTTCTGTTATTCTTTAAAAATGCCTGAGTGTTTGTGTATTTACTCCCATGACAGTGAATTTAACATAATTCCAATATATCTATTTCTATTAACTCTGTTACACAGACAAAACTACAAATCATCCAAATGGGAAGTGGAAATGAATTACTATGGAAAAAAAAATAACATTGGGAAATTATCGGTTTCAAAATTTTATCTATTTTTTCCAGTTCAAGATAATAACAACCTACCCCTTTTCACAACCAGTCCTGGGGCTGAAAGTAATTTATTGAATCCAAGTGTTACAGAATTAAATATCAAGTTGTCATTTGTTCCTTTTATCTCCAAAACTGTGTGATACTATCAAAGTTGTAGAAACTCCGCACAGATTTTTAGAGAAAAAAAATATAATCAAGATAAACAAGTTCTTAGTGAGTGTGTTAAATCACCTTCTAGATCCATGTGTGTTAGTCTTAAAATATTCATTTCCTTGGGCTGAAAGTGACTACTGAATCCACCCCTTACAAATAGCAAACTGTTTTGATGTTGAAATTCAAAACATTTGATTTTACAGTTAAGACATTATGGCACAGCATGAATACACTAAGTGAATACACTCTTCTTTCCCACCAAACTGCAAAAATTTTTTCTCAGGGTACCACAATTTTCCTTGTACTTTTTCATGCAAATACAGTATCACTAATACAAGAAATACTAAAATATCTTCTAAAATGTTGCCCTCTTTTCATTGGAGCTGTAAGAAATATAAACAAACACTATTTCTCTTCCTGACCATGGAGTATGCCAGAGCCTATGATAATCCCACAGTTTTTAGCAGACCCTACCTCTCAAACTACAGTTCTGAACTGCTTTCATCACCCTCACACCCACAGTCACTTCTAACTCTTATTTACTTTTTGTCAATCTTTAGCAATATTTAATCAAAACTGTTCAATGTCTTCTCACTAGTCACAGTAACTGCACTGAACTGCCATCTCCAGTTTCTTCTGAAACACACCCCACTAAAATAAAGCCATGATTTTATTTTTTTTTTAACTTAAAGACAGCTGGAAACCTTCACACTAATCATGTGCTGAATTCTTTCTTCTCAACAGGGAAAGATTTTGCAGAAGCTTGGGCTCTGCAGTGATTTCAGCTTATTGCGAATTCTGGTAGATGGAGTACCACCATGCAGAGATTCAAAACTTCTCATCAAAGATCTCAAAGTAGATGAGGTACCACTGAGGATTTATCAACCTAAACGGCCACCTACTGGCAAAAGAAGAGGAATACTGTATTTTCATGGAGGCGCTGGCACATTTGGGAGCATTAGTAAGAAACCAGCAAGTTTTATTTCTAAAATCAGATCCAAATCTTTACATTTTCACCTTCATACATGTGTCAGTCAATATCTCACCTATCTTCCTAATGACAATAATCTTTGCAATCCCAATACTAACTGCAAAGCACCTTGCGGAATTAAGCGTCTAGTGCACAGTTAAGGGTCATCACATTTCTACTTCCTTTGGGCTACAGGAAAAGTTGCTGAAAGTAGATCTGAGGCTTCTAAATCCAAAACTGTGACTCAGCAAACCCTCCATGAGCTGTCAGCTGACAGCAGAGGGACTCTGCTCCTCCTTCTGAGAAAGATGTAGTTTACTGGGCAGAGAAAGAGAGACCATCTCAACAAAACACAGATGCACAGGTCACTCTGAGGGAAGTTCAGCTTCCAGGATGTCCTCGTACCTTAAGCAATGGCAAGCTGAAAATAAGGTAGAGCAGCAGTCCTGGAGTAAGGGCTGGAATCCACATCTCTTCCTCCATCTTTTCTGGAGATGTAACTTAAAACTTTTTTAGGCTGATATGCAACTCAGTGTAGATCTACCTTCTGCAACAATTACAGTATCATGAAAATGGCAATGCTATTGCTAGAAAGAATACATTCTGGCTTCATTCTTTGGAACAATGTTTTGGTTACTTCTCAAGGAGAAATATTTAGGTTTGCCTCTCAATGGGACCGAAGTGTTTCCTGTAAGCCTGGATATGGCCTGGAAGTATAGAATTTAAGATACACTTCTGTGCTCAGCACCCAACTTTTGTGTGGAAACACTAAAAAAGTCTGTGTTTCTCAACTGGCAGTCTATGCATCAAAGGATATCTAAAAGTTATAACACAGTCCAAGAAAGAGTTTAAAGAATATACATAAAAAAATCTGCAAATATATTCCCATTCGTGCAAACAAGGAATTAAAATTAAGAAAGATATAAATAATAAGTGAGCATTAAGAACAGAACTAATGGGGGAGTCTGATTCTTGTGGTAACACCGCACAGAATACCTTATTTCTTTTTGAGAAAGGGAGACAACCCTTTGATTGTCTCAGTAGCTGCTGGCGCAGCCTCCCATCTGTTCTGGATCTCTCTCCAAGCAACCCAGTCTGTGTGTGCTTTGTCTGGAAGCCAGGGCACCTAACACAGAAATCCAGACTTCATTCAGGGGGCAGACAGGGAAGTCTGTGGGTTTTGAATCCTTCACTATTTCAAAAGGCAAGTCTCCACCAGCAGTATGTCAGGCAGATTTCAGTTATCTGCTAATGACTGAGAGCCTACCTGGCTGCATTTAGCATCGTGCAGAAAGGGCAATGTAATTTCTAGTAATTTAGGCTCGTTCTGCACTGTGGCAGAAATAATCTACTTGTGTTTTACTGCAGAATGTTGTTAGCCTGGTGCAGTGTCAGGCTGACACCAGCTGTGATGCTTCTGGTTCTAGGGTTGGTTTGGGTGGCACTGAGGGCTCAGGAGATAAGTATGATCTAAGTGAAAGGTCAATTCTTTTTGCTGGAAGTTAAAAAAAAAAAACACACCACAAAGTTGCGTAGTTGTTGTTCACAACACAATTGCTGTTGCACAATTAGCACACTGAGGGAGCTATATCACATGCCATGGATTAATATAACACCCATACCTATACACTGACTGTAGGATGTGACCTTCCATTTGAATGCCCATCGGTACTTGGTAACAGGAAAGCAACTAATATAATGACAAGTTTTGAAAAGGACTTGAGGAACCTACATAGTAGTAAGCCTGAAGTTGCAACTAGCAAACCAGCAGAAGCTTCAATGAAGAACAGGATCAGTGGACAGATAAATATGACTCACTCCTTAAAATCCATGCAGATGGAAGTCATGCTTCCCTGAAAAACTGCAGAATGTCTTTATGATAGCAAAGAATTAGACAATAAAACGACAGGTGGAATGACACCGAGAAAAGTCAAACGGATGAACTTGATAAATAACTAACTTTAAAAATAAAACAGTGGTCTCTGAGCAGATTACTCCCTTATAGGAAGAAGATCTTGGGATTACGGTAAAAAAATGCCTGAAAGTGCTAACTTTGTGCACAGCAGCAGTCAAAAAGCAAATAAAATCCCAGGAATTATTATAAGGAAAGGACAAACCAGGGAACTTCTTTATGTCATTGCAATAAATTCATAGTGCATCTAACTATAGCACAGTGCTTATGGTTCTGGTTCCCAGACCTCACAAAGGACAGAGCAGTACTAGAGAGACTCAGCAGCAGGCTGTGGAGGTGAGAAAAGAACAAGTGAATAGACTGTTCCTCTCCAGGCTGGGAAAGATGGTTAAAAACAGATAAACTAAATGCCTACAAAATCATGAGAAGCAAGAGAAGTTAAACAGGGAACAACTATCCACCATTTTTTACAGCAGAAGAGTTAACATCTGAGGCTTCTCCTCATCTCATTCTTCTCCTTAGACAGCTTTTGTTGCCCACCAACTGAGATGCGATACCAGCCTGGACAGACTTTCACTTTTTCCTAATATTACCAACCTGCCCAAACAGCCACTGACCAATAGCCAGAAAATAGGTTTACACATAGAGTCCACATTGCATAGCAGAAATTACACATCAGTCTCACGTCGCAGTGCCTTCCACAGAGCACATGTTCAAGGATCTATATTTTCATTTCAAAAGGATACTTGATTTTTACAACATCATTTCTGATAAACTTTCTCTTTAGGAGCCTTTGAAAGAATATGCCGCTATATTGCCAAAAAATGCGACTCAGTGGTTATGTCTGTTGGGTAAGTGCTACTTTTACACAAAACTATTTAAGGTAATACTGTTCACAGTTGAAACACTTCTGAAAAATATGGTGTAAATATTTACTGCTTCAGATCACGCTCCCTATTTTTGACTTCAGCCTTTTATTTAATTTAGAAAAGTGCTTCTAGGAAAAGTAGTTTAAAAAGCTGTAAAACCATTAGTTTGCCTTTCCAATCTATATGAGTGAAAAAGAAAATTTCTAAAAATTTCTAAAATTTAGAAAAGAAGGCCTACATAACTACCATATTGTTCAAACATTAACAATGCAAACGAAGTTTTTGTGATTACTTTGACAATAACCACAACATCTTTGACATTGCAGTTACCGTTTGGCTCCGGAACACGCATACCCAGGGCAGTACTTCGATTGTCTCAATGCCACCTTGTACTTCATGAGGAATTTAGAAGAGTACCACGTGGATCCTGCTCTCATCATCATTAGCGGCGACAGCTGTGGAGCTAATTTTGCTACAGTTATTTGCCAAATTCTGCTGAATACAAGACATCTCCCCAAAGTACGTGCTCAGATCCTACTTTATCCAGGACTACAGGGGCTGGATTTTCATTTGCCTTCCTATCAGCAGAATGCTTCAGTTCCAATATTGTTTCGGAAGCTAGTTATCTACTTCTGTTGTCGTTACCTTAACAAAGAACCATCAATTTTGGAAGATGTCCTACAAAGTTGCCACGTCCCTGAGAGTATGAAACAGAAGTATAAAAAATGGATAAGTGCTGACATTATTCCTGAGGAGTTCAAGATTAGGGGCTATGTACCACAGAAATCCGGTTCATATAAGCCTGAAGTCCATGAAGCAATAAAAGAAATCTTAGGTTTAACATTTTCCCCACTTTTAGCTGAAGATTCCATTATTTCCCAGCTCCCCGAATCCTTTATCGTGACGTGTGAGTTTGATGTGCTTCGGGATGATGGACTCTTGTACAAGAAGCGATTAGAGGACAATGGTGTTCAAGTGACCTGGTATCATTCCGAGAGTGGTTTCCATGGAATTTTAGCCTTTTTTGGCTATGGGATTTTTTCCTTTTTATCTGGAAAGAAGATAATGGATAGTACTGTGAATTACATAAACAGTTTATAAAAGTATTTTTCAGAACGAAGATGCAAGTTTTACACTTTCTTTGGTGAATTTATCGTTGGCAAAGAACCGAAACACTTTTGATTTACGTTTTGGATTTCAACTGCATTTTACGCTTTCTGATTTCTTCTTCTGCGATGACTCTCAAACAAATGTTAAGATTATTTAAAGCACCATTCCAGAAAACAGTATTGTAAAATCTGCAATAAGATGGAGATGCAAAAGTGAGGCAGTTGGCACATACTGTTTCGCTTCAGCTCCAACAACTCCAGTGTCTGTGCGTGGCTGGCACGTGTTCAAGGCAAAGCAGCAAGAACAGCTCTTCCTGAAGATTCTTCAACAGCCCAGAAACACTGAAGACAACAACAAGGGTCTACTTTGGCCCTTCTGAGAGACAGGAGATGTTCAGGGTATCAGATGGAGAGCGAAATGACTCAGGTTCTGTGAAATAACAGTGATGCATTTGAATTTCTAGTTTGCACAAAGACTATGCTTTTCTTGAGGAAGTGTAGTCAAAAGAAAGGCTTCTGTCTGAAGCAGAAGTTCTAAATAAGAACTACTATGAGTTTGATTTTGTTTGGAATCTGACAAATGATGTTTTATTTTGGAACTTGATTCTTAAACTGAAACCCCTAAAATTTAATGAGTTAAGCTGTTAGGGAACCGCAGAGGTGAGACTTCTTTTCCTTTCTTTTCCTTTGTGTACTCCTTTTTCAGATTTATTTTATACTTTCCAGATTATCTTATGCTCAAGACTACCTGTTATGCTATACTTGTTGAAAAAGTTCTGAAGATCACAGATGTAAGAAAGTAGGGAAGCACAACATTATAATATCTTATGACTGTAATGCTGCGGCAGTTTTGTGATGTTTTCAACAAGAAAAAAATAAAAACCAGCACTTCAAATATTTCTGTTACAAGAGCAAGTTATATTTGCTACGCACATACTCACTGATAAACCCAAATGAACGCCTCATGGTGACAGGAGCAATGCAACCCTGGCAGATAGAGCCCCCGGCCTTGCTAATTGTCAAATCTGTGCTGTGCACATTAATTAATTTACCAGACAACTGGACCATCCAAGACTATTGTATAAGATCACATAATTGTGGAAACATAATATAAACTGAAAGGCCAGAAACATCAAGTGGGCTATTTTTTTTTTCCTAAAGCCTGGAGTTTTGTTGTTTTAAACAAAATATATCCTTTTAATTCAGAATATTTTATGACAACCCTCTGCCCTATTAAAAACACTCAACTTCTCACTGGAAAAAATTAAGAGATTTCATTTTTTAGAAAGTTTCCTAACTAAAATGACACGGTACTTTCCCCCTATCTCTTACAATTTAAACTAAAAAAAAAGAACAACAAAAAAAATTATAACATGGCTGCTTAAGAAAGTTAGATTTCTCCATCTTTCATTTCACTGAACTTTGTAATTTCAATGATGTTCTGACATCCTAGTTGTTTGAAGAGTTGCAGACTCAGATTCACAAATAATACCTCGAGCATCATTTAAACTATAGTATCTCTACATTAGCACAATCCCACCCTACGGCAAGAACAAGATAAAACAGTTTCATTTGAAACTCTTTAACTGCTGATTAGTTTAAATCATTTGATGTCTTATCCATTGCACACAGAGTTACTGAAGTTTACCTGATACAAGGTAACTTGATCATAAACCTGAACTCAGCCTCCTCTGTTGTTTTTTAACCATGTTCCTGTTCTTCTTTTAGAAGAAAACACAAATACGAATAAAACGGAGATTGAGGTAATGACATAATTTTATAGAATATCTCTATAGAGATAGATTTTATAGATACTTTTCAAAAAAAAAACCACATTGGTGACAATCCATTCGGCCCTTTAGAGTGATAATCATCATATGGAGGCTCCCGTCTTCTGAGTAGTACTTTACACTGTCACAACACAAAGCACACAAACATCCTGTGTCCATTTTCCACCTCTAATTAATTTAGTATTAATGCAGCTTATTTATAACACTCATCTCCCAGCTAAAGACCGATTACCTATGAAAATTCTGAAATGATGCTGGAGTAAATCTTTTATTTGACCAGCTTATCTTTTGTGAAATAAAGGGAGCAGGAGGAGGGGGGAGAGGAAAGGGGAAAGATACCTACTAATGTATTCATAAAAGAAAGGAGAAAGGTTTTTACAGAGCAACCTTATGAGGAACAAAGAACCAGGAAGTAACAAGACAAATATTTCTGGGAAAGTCAAATCAAAGACATCTCAGATCACTTTGCTGCCCAGCAAAATGGCAGTTGCTTACACTGTGCTGGTGTTATTCTTTGCAGTTTTTGTTGCTGGATTTATACTGTTGGTCTTGGCAGCAATTAATTTTGATTTCTCCAACTCAGAAATTCCTCCTGGAGTGAATCAGCCTGTAAAGCTCCGAATCATTCATATAATTTTAATAAGCACAGCCGTGGTGGTAAGTTAAATTGGCGCGACTTGTGGGGGAAGAAGGGTGTACATTTTAAACTTAATGCAATGCTAGAACCCTGCCTGGAATTAATTCTCAGAGAGGAGAGCAGGGCATAGCTATCATGCTGCATGTTGTATTTAGAAGCTCAGTTTTGCTAAAAAAGAGAAGACCTTTACCAGATTTTTTTACACCAAACTGTGTTATAAGCCTTGCCTAGCTCTTTTATTAGGCAGTGCTTAAATGCTGCCCGATACAAGCATTTGAAAGTCTGACTCTGCTTCTACAGCACCTTGTGCTAACCTGGCAATAATTTGATTAAAGATGCTAATACATGTTGGATCAATTATGTCTCCATTCTAGGTTCAGATTGCATGAGATGTCTTTGGGTCATGCCTTCAAGCTTTTCTCAGACTTAGGGATGAGGAGTTAGTTATTTATTTTGAAGACAAAATCAGAAAGCGAACATTTCAGAATTGGGTTTGGGAAGGGGGAGCATTTGTCAAAATTAGGTAAAGAATGTTGCCCAAGAGGAGCTGAAGGAATTCCCTCTCCTCTGAACACATATTTATAACTCCTGCGGCAACTGAGCAGGAATGAGGGGTTCTGGCCAGCCCCAATTCTTCAGGTGACCTGGTTCTTACAAGAGTGGAAGCTCTTTCCTGCACTCAACTTTTTGGTGATCTCTGCTGACAAAGGATCTCAGTGAACCAGAAGTATTTCCATGTGATGAAAGATGTATAGATTCTGTGATGACAGAAGGTGTTAGAAATACATGCAACAGCATAAGCTGTGCACAAATTTAATAAATTACTTAAACACCTTCAAGAGGGACAAACTATTTAACACGAAACAAAAAATTCTCTGGCAGAAATATACTTGGTTACAGAGAACCATAGAAGAGAACTCATATATTCTCATGCTTTGGCTGCACACAAGGTGTAATTAAAAAGAGGTTACTTCCATTAAACAGCTGGAAAAGCCAGTTGGCTTTTTATTGTCTATTCACTGCCCATTAGTACCATAAACCAGAATCATATACTGCTATGTAAACAACACAGGTTGAAAAAAAACAAATAATTGACTGTAAAGGTGAAAATATTCTTTTTAGTTCAATTTCTGCTTGGAAAAAGCAAATACAAAAGAATAACGTGCTATGTTTTCTCATGTTCTCAGGGACAAGAACAGAATAACCAGTAAAAAGCAAACTCATTTTCAGTGTTAAGGACCCACTGAGAAAGCAAAGGGATATATTTCACTAGACTTTTGTTAATGCTGCATTGGTTTGGGATTATATTCTTTGTGAAGGCTGCTGTTGATGTGACCTCTCGTGGTGCTACTGTTACCTGTACAGCTACTCAAGTATTTTATGACTGCCCTAAAACATACGACTTGACTTGGACATCACAAGCTTACTGCCCATATAGTTCCTTTTCTTTGGAAAATACAAAATCTCATGACTGAACTTCCTATACTCTTTGCCTTTGAACAGGGAAGGATTTTGGAAAACATTGGCATCTGCAGCCAGGTTAGCTTTCTCCGGTACGTGCAAGGTAGAAAGACTCTAGGAGTGGACCCAAAGCTCTTCATCAAGGACCTGTGGTTTGAGAAAGTGCCTGTAAGGATTTATCAGCCTAAGGTTCCATCTGCCAGCCAAAGGAGAGGAGTTATATTTTTCCATGGAGGAGGATGGGTATTTGGAAGTCTTGGTAAGACATCTAACAGAAAAAATATTATAATTTAGTTAAACAAATACAAAGTTGATTGTTGTTTGACCTGCAGCAGTTACAAAGTTTGAGTATAACCACAGATGCACTCTCCTAAATCTTGCTGGCAGAAGAAAGCATCCACTGTGTATTATGTGCATTTTTCTAAAGATAAGGACAATGAGATATGAGAGTTAAAAATACAGTAAGTAAATACTGAAATAGGAAGACGTGGGGGTACAAAAGATACAGGGAGAAGGACGTACAAAAGGGCAGAGAAAAGTACAGTATTTTCTTCTTGCAATTCTTTGATTTATGCAATAGATGTTAGTACTCTGGAAAAAAAAAAACCAAAGCCAAAGCAAACCCAAACCCCACCAAATATGTTTCTTTCAGAGACCCATGAAAAGCTATGCCGCTGGATCGCCAGAGAAAGTGAATCTGTGGTTGTATCTGTTGGGTGAGTCAGTCCTCCTGCTGTTTTGTTTTTCAGAGATTATTTCTTACAGTGTAAATATCACTTTACAGCTTCCCTGATCACAGCAACAACCATTCTCAGAGAAACGCTTGTGAGACTTGTCAATCAATATTTTCCAATTCTAAACCGAAAACCGATAGCAAACAGACAGTAAACCATATTTTCTACTTAATCCTTATTCAAGGAAGCTCTGCTCAATGCTTACAGAAGCCAGTATCACCATCAGCATAACAACCTGGGTTATGAGTATGTAGTTGCACTCTAACAAAGACATAAACCAGAAGTATTATCATTTGTATCTGACACGTGGAAAGCCACAGCACAAACTGACTAAATGACTCTCAATAAAACCAAACATAGTTGCCAGCTGACTACTCAGTTCAAGACCTGAAAAATCCCCTAAACAGATGATATCTTAACACGTTAATCTGCACAAGTTAAGTGAGCCACAATATATTTACAACTTATATATATATAAATATATAACCTGTGGAGAAAGTGAAAATTCTGAGGGAATCAAGGTATTGCTGGTTGCAGGAACCAGTATTTTCAGCAATATATTTAAAACTAATATTTCCTTCTCCTATGCCTGTTGTCTCTTTCTGTGTCCTAGGTATCGTTTAGCTCCTGAACACAAATACCCTGCTGCGTATGAAGACTGTCTTACCGCGACCATACACTTTATGAACAATGTAGAGCACTATGGTGTGGATCCTGCCCGTATAATCACCTGTGGGGACAGTGCTGGGGGCAATCTAGCAGCTGCTGTTAGCCAGACCCTTGCAGGTAGATCAGATCTTCCCAAACTGCGTGCTCAGATCTTGATCTACCCAGGCCTTCAGGCACTGGACTTCAATTTACCATCCTATCAGCAGAATCAGGGTGTCCCTCTCTTATTCCGAGAGCATGCTGCTTTCTATCTATTACAGTACCTAAATGGGGATGCATCTAATGTGGAAGAGGTTTTAGAGGGTTCCCACATTCCTATAGATGTTAAATTAAATTATATGAAGTGGGTGAGCCCAGATAACATCCCCGAAAAATTTAAGGTCAGGGGCTACAAACCCCACGTCTTACTTGATTGTACAACTGAGGTTTCTGAGACAGTGAAGAGGTTCTGTGAGCCCAACCTGTGCCCGCTGTTGGCTGAGGATGCTGTTGTTCACCAGCTGCCCGAGTCTTTCATCCTGACGTGTGAGTACGACGTGCTGAGGGACGATGGCTTGCTCTACAAGAAGAGATTGGAGGACAACGGTGTTCCAGTGACCTGGCACCACCTCGAGGATGGATTCCATGGAGTCATAAATTCATTTAATAGTGACTCATTGTCATTTTCATCTGGAAAAAGGGGTCTTGGCAATATAGTGAACTTCCTAAAAAGCTTATAGAAACAGTTTTCTTTACTTCTGTAAGAACTGCCAAATTTTTGTGATCTTTTATGCTTCTAAATTTCATATAAGAGGTTTAGATAGGACAGTTTATTAGTGAGCAACTAGGCCAGTGTGACCACTGAAAAAGATATCTCAAAAATGTTATGAAAGTTTCTCTTAGTGCTGCTTGAAGCATTCCATGTGCTTTCTGCCTATTTGAGTGATCTATTTGGACTAGACACTTGCTACTCTCATAGTAAATATTAAAGATGTAGGGAAATTTTAAACATATACATCTGGTCTGACCCATTTTATTCAATTATCATCTTGGTTTCTTTCCTCCTAGAAGACTAAGTGTGTTTTGGCAAAGGAGAATGATACTGGTATTTAGAGTGCTGTAACTTGGTGCCCAGGCTTTATGGTACATGTAGCATCTCAAACTAACATTCCCAGTCACCAACTTGCAGAAAACTTCCTTTTTTTCTGTTAGGTAACTGGTGGCTTAGACTCAAAAAAATGAAGTCAAAACTGCAACTGTCCCCAACAGAGGTTTTCTATGTAAGAGCTTTATTTAAATTACAATGGAGGAAATGCTCTAAGTGTTCTCCTATGTTTATCAAACATACCAGTATACTCAAAAATTTGTTCCTGTGCTTAAACACTCTAAGAATAAAATAAGATGGATGCATTTACTTCTGTAGAGCACACATTAGTTAGCTTTTTTCTCCTGATGTTAGTTCCTGGTTGTTTTTTTTTTTCTAAACATCCTTGTTAAAACCATATATTTCAAACTACTTAGAGAATGTCCACAATACAGGAAGCAAGATGTGGCTGCAGATCAGAAGCAAGAAACGATTTAACTGCCACATTAGTTGACTCTTTTTGTAAACAGTAACCCTTCATAAACTAGACCTTCATTCAGTATTTCAGCTATCTCTGAGCAGTCATTCATATCATCCACAATCCAAGAATACCAGGCCTTATATTGATCCTGCAATTAACCTAAAGCTAAACAGGAAATAAAACACATTCTCTGACTCACCTCCAACGTGATGCTTTATGGCACTTTGCACAACGTTTCCAAGACTTTAAAGTGCGTGGCACCCAAGAGACCTGTTGTTAACTTGGACTACTCTGGTTTACTGTTACCAGAGAAAGCTCAATCAAAGATTGAGTAAAGACACCTCACCTTTGGTTAAGTGAAATGGCATTTTTTTATATACTGCCAGTGATACTTCTGGTGATTTTTATTGGTTCATTCATACTAGCAATTATGAGAACAATTCAATCTGAGTACTCCAATGTCAATATCCCTCCTGGAGTGAATCATCCTGGAAAGCTTCGAATTGTCTTGGCTCTCCTGATTAGTACATCTGCTGTGGTGAGTTACTCTGCCATGACTTCTGCCAGAATGTGGTTTAGGTGTTATTTTCATAAGGCTGTATGTCTAAATACCAGAATTCTGATGGCTGCATTAAGACTTAAATGAAGGCTTTGCTTTTTTGGGGGCTGTCTTTAGAAGACAATTTAGGTAAAAGCATTTCTGTTAGACCTCAGATAATTTCAGTCAGGTTTTCCCTATTACCTAGGGACGAAGCCAACCATAAGAGTGCAAGCTTTATCAGATGAGCTTCCCTAATTAAGTTTAAATTAATTATTTATAAAAAGTGAGACTGCTTTGACTTCTATTTCAGCTAAGCACAGATGATGTTTTTAGGCCATTCTTGGGGCTTTCCAGTAATACTGATGGAAGGCCAGGTACCTCTTAAGCAGATAAAACCAAAGACTCACGGGAAACCTTAGAAGAACGATATCTGGGAAGCCGGTATGAAACCGAAGGACACATTTTCTCCTCCCCTAACACATTTTGCCTGACAGATTGTGAGTTGAACGCGTGGGCCTACCTGCTCAGGCGCACGGTGCCAAAGCAACCCCCCTCGCCCAGGCGCGTAGCCTCACAGGGGACCGCCACGGCTCCATCTTCTCCTGTGCCAGCTTTCTGGTGAGGACCAAATCGGAGCGACCGCTAAAGGCGAGGGCAGAGGCCAGCGGCTCCGGAGCGGGCTGAACCCCACCAACACGAAGCCCGGGTGCCCCCTCAGGCCTGGCGGCGGCCGAGGGGGCGGCAGGCGGAGGGTCTCCCTCACGGCAACCTGCCAGGCGTGGCGTGAGGCAGCCTCCCCGCCCGCGCCCGCCCTGCCCCTCAGCCGGGCTCTCCTCCCTCTCTTCCAACAGGGGACGATTTTGGAAAAGATGGGGGTGTGCAGCAAGCTGGCCTTCAGTCGCTACGTGCGCTCCGGGAGGAAGCCGAAGCCGGACCCGCGGCTCTGGCAGAGGGACGCGCGGTTCGGCCGGGTGCCGGTGAGGCTCTACCGTCCCCGCGCGCCATCTGCCGGCCTGAGGCCGGGCGCCATCTTCTTCCACGGCGGCGGCTGGGTGTACTGCAGCATCGGTAGGGCGGGACGGGCCCTTCCTCCCCCAGTTTTTATCTTCTGGAGGCCGGGGAGCGCGGGGGGTGATGGGGAGTATAATTCTGCCCCGAAATCTGGCGGAAAGTCTAAAATCTGGTAGAGTTTTACCCCTCATTTTCGGCCAGCTCGGGCTGCCCTGAGGGCAGGCAGCCGCTGAGGGGATGAGGGGAGGTGGCGTGTGAGGGCCGGGAAGGGCATGGCGGGGGCGGGAAAATGGGGCTTCCACCTCCCCTGGATATTGTACATGGAAACGGAGCAGAGCTGGCAGCTGACAACCCCTCAACTTTTTTGCAGATTCCCACGAGAAGATCTGCCGTTACATTGCCAGAGAAAGCGGGTCCGTGGTTGTGTCTGTGGGGTGAGTTATGTCAGTATTTGCCCTAAGGAAGTCTTTTTGCTTCTTTTCACTCGTCAGCACTGCAGGGTTACACTCCTCCTCCGTAAGCCATTTCCCCCGGCTCCCACATGGTCAGGCAGAATTTCAAGGGGACTATTTTAATTTCTCCCCCTCCAACCTGTTAATTCAGGGAGAGTACAAACAGACCCCAAAGTCGGGTTCATGTATTATCTCGCAATACAGAGCTATGCTGGCACCACACAAAAAGAAGGAATACTTTCCAGAAGAGTTTTCTTATGTTTCACGTTTCTAACAGTAAGAATCAAATGCTAATATACTTTAACACTAATAATACAGAAAAATAAGTGTCCCGGTTACTTAAAAAAAAAAAAATTGGAGGAGAAAACATCCTGAGTAAAGGTGAGACTGATCAAATTCAGGTGAGACAGATTAAATTGCTTCATCCACAAGCCAGGTGCAGTCTACACCAGAAGAGTAAAATGAAATTGTATCCCCCAAGTTCTGATCAGAACTTTTCTCAGAAGAAGATCCAAACTGTGCAACATCCTTCTAGCCTCATCCTACTGGCTATCATTGATCTGTGATAACTCAATGGACAAATACCTCTTTAGCAGATAATGACACTGGGGTTTTTTTGCTGAAGAAAAAATACTCCAAACATGGGGGAAGCCAAGGTATTTGTATTTACAGTTAAGACATTTCCTTCTCCTATGCCTGTTGTCTCTTTCTGTGTCCTAGGTATCGTTTAGCTCCTGAACACAAATACCCTGCTGCGTATGAAGACTGTCTTACCGCGACCATACACTTTATGAACAATGTAGAGCACTATGGTGTGGATCCTGCCCGTATAATCACCTGTGGGGACAGTGCTGGGGGCAATCTAGCAGCTGCTGTTAGCCAGACCCTTGCAGGTAGATCAGATCTTCCCAAACTGCGTGCTCAGATCTTGATCTACCCAGGCCTTCAGGTACTGGACTTCAATTTACCATCCTATCATCAGAATCGAGGAGTCCCTCTCCTATTCCGAGAACGTGCCGCTTTCTTTGCTTTGCAGTACCTCAATGGGGATGCATTGCACATGCAAGAGGTCTTGGAGGGCTCTCATATCCCTCCAGATATGAGGCTGAAGTACAGGAAGTGGGTGAGCCCAGATAACATCCCCGAAAAATTTAAGGTCAGGGGCTACAAACCACACAAGCCCCCTGAATTCAAGGCTGAAGTTTC
>BJBW01006017.1:2014-14707 GCA_004320125.1 Scolopax mira | reverse complement strand
CCAGACTCTTCCCAGTGGTGCCCGGGGACAGGACAAGGGACAACGGGCACAAACTGGGACACGGGAAATTCCACCTCAACGTGAGGAAGAACTTCTTCCCTGTGAGGGTGGCAGAGCCCTGGCAGAGGCTGCCCAGGGAGGTGGTGGAGTCTCCTCCTCTGGAGACATTCAAACCCCACCTGGACATGTTCCTGTGGGACCTGATCTGGGTGACCCTACTCTGGTGGGGGGGTTGGACTAGATGATCTCCAGAGTTCCCTTCCAGCCCCCACCATCCTGTGATTCTGTGGGTGTTTGTGAGCCTGCCCCCCTGCAGCTAAGCATGAGGAGCTCCTGGACTTCCATCTCCTGGGGTTACAGGTGAAAGCTGCGTTCCTCCTTGAGTCCCACACCCTGGAGCCAAATGAGGTGGACCTGCCCACCCCAGGGGCTCTGCCAAGGGATAGATCTGCCCCTTTCACGCTCTCTGCCAGGGGATGGGTCTTCTCCTGTTGGATGCTCTGCCAAGGTGTGGATCCACTGACTCCCACCTGCCCTGGAAGGGATGGTACAAAGGATGGATCTGCCCACCCCACGTGCTCAACGAAGGGATGGATCTGCCACCCCATGTGCTTGGTGCAGGGGCTGGGACCATGGATGTCCCGCTTCACACCCTGCACGGGAGGAGACTCCTCACCCCTCTGCCACCCAAGGGACAACAGATGTGACCTCAGATCTCAGCCCACAGACCAACCCCATGGGTGGACCCCACCGTGGCCCTGCACTTGCCTTCTTGAGCTGTTTGAGGTTGCTGGAGCGGATGGCAGCCAGGAGCTGGTCCCGTGAGTTCTTCTCCTGGATTGGCAGTGCCCGGTCTCCCAACTTCCTCTGCGTGGCCGGCGAGAGTGAGTTCTTCAGGTTCTCGTTGATCAGCGGTGGGGCAAGCGGTGGAGGAGGTGGGGGCGGCGCGGCAGGACCCCCCCCTTTCTTGGGAGAGCTTTTGGGGGAAGCCTTGGGGGACGGCTGCGGGGATGGCTTGGGGGACCCCTTGGGCAGAGCTCCGGGCTTGGGCACCTCCAGAAGGTCTTTCTTCTCCCCACGCTCCTGTGCCAGTTTCTGCTCCTGGAGGCGTTTCTGCCTCTGTTTGTCCATGTTTCGGCTCAGCAGGTTGGTGACTGTCATGCGTGGGCCAGCCAGCTCAAAGTGGTAGCCCAGCTTGAGGAGGGTGGTGTTTTCCTTCAGGAGCTTGGCAATCTCCATCTCCGTCTTCCCCCCACAGATGTGCCTCTGGTTGTGGAAACGCAGCTCCGTCAGCGTGTTGTTCTGCAGCAGTGCCCGGAAAATGGCCAGGATGCCCTTGCCCGTGATGTGGTTGGAGTCCAGGTTGATGCTCGTCAGGACCTTGTTGGACTTCAGCATGATGGCGATGGCAAAGGCCACGTGGTCGTCAGCGCGGGTGTTGGCCAAGGCGAAGAGCTTGACCACAGTGTTGAACTCCAGGGCCTCGGTGAAGCGCACCAAAGTCTCGTTGTTGATGCAGTCCGAGTTGTTCACGTTCACTTCCGTGACCTCAGCATCGTTGTTCTTCACCTTCTCGATGAGCTCATCAAAAATGCTGGAGGCTTCATCATCCTTGGCCTGATCTGGGGTGGTGGTGGGCTTGGAGGGGCTGCTCGTGGCCGCTGCCTTGGCCTCCTGTTTCTCCTCCGTTGCCTTTTCTGCCTCTGGTTGGGATTTCTCCTTCTCGTCTGACTTTGATTTTTTCAAAGCTGAACTCTTTTCCTCTTCTTTTTTCTTGTTTTCTTTCTTATCTTCTCCCTTTGTGTCTTTTTCTGCCTCTTTCTTTAATCCTGAACTCTTTTCTTCCTCCTTTTTGTCCTTCCCTACGCCCTTCTTCTTTTCTTCTTCTTTTTTGTCTTTCTCTGTGTCTTTCTTTGCTGCTGACTCCTTCTCTTCCTCCTTTTTATCCTTCTCTGCACCCTTCTTTAAAGCCGAGCTCTTTTCTTCTTCCTTTTTATGCTTCCCTGTGTCTTTCTTCAACGCTGAGCTCTTTTCCTCTTCCTTTTTATCCTTCCATGTGTCTTTCTTTAATGCCGAGCCCTTTTCCTCCTTTTTCTCCTTCCCCCCATCCTTCTTTAAGGCTGAGCCTTTGTCTTCCTCCTTTTTGTCCTTCCCCATCAGCTTTTTCTCCATGGCCTTGACTTTGTCGTTGATAGCCTTCTCCTCCTTGGTCTTGGTCTCAGCCTCAACTTTCACTTTGGGGTCTGTTTTCTGAACGCTTTCTTCCTTTTTAGAGTCTTTCCCCGCTTTTGTATCTTGTTTACGGGCCAGGTCTTTGGAAGGAGCTTCTTTTCCCTTTTCTTCTTCATTCTTGGCTCCCTTCTTCTTCTCGCTCAATCTGCTTTCCTAACAAAAGAAAAACACCAAGGTGTTACAGAGACAGAAGCCTCCGACCTCCGGACTCGTCACCCCAGTCCCATCATCACCACTTCTGCACCTCTGTCACATGGGACCAGCCACGGGTCCCCTCAGGGCAGCACTGCAGCTGGGGAAGGTGCAAGGGAGGATGCAGAAAGGTGTTGGGAAGGTCTTAGACTACACCTATGAGGGATAAACTGCCCCAAAACAGGTTATTATGGGAGAAACCTGGTGAGGACATCATGCAAGGTCTCCAGGAGGCACCAGGGAGGTGCCATGGGGGAGCACAAGGACAGCTAGCACCGGTCTGTGCCGTGGCAGGGGACAGACCCATGGCCAGGACCCATCAGGTAGGAGGCAACCTGCTCCAAATCCTGGTGGTTTAGCCCTGAACACGAGCCTGAGCCTCCTTCATCTCCCCCGACATGATTTACCACCACACGTTCCCACACCGCAGCCTGTGGTTGTGCTTTGGAACAGGAAAGTTTAACCCGGCTGAGGTTGAAGGGTTCAGGGGAGGGTTCAGCATCTGAGCACCTCAAATGGAGACACAGCCTGTAGGACCCAGGCGTGCCAAGGTCCCTCTGCAGCTCCCCACAGCATCTCCTGCTTCCAGTCCAAGAGGTCCATGAGATGCCCTCCTTCACCCCCCTCCTCAAACAGACAATAACCCCCCTTTGCAGACTGCACTCTTGGACCCCTTCCCGTCATTCCGCCTCAGAGTTATCCTCTTTTTAATCACCTTTTATTTTTTTTAACCAGGGATGGATCTTCTGCCTGTATGTCTGTGAACCCCAGGTGCCTTCCCAGCTTTCCTAAATGGTTTCCAGTTGGATGCTCTGCCCCATCCAGAGCCCAGTGCGTTTCCAGTGCTGGCCTGGACATGTGTGGAAGCAGGGGAGCATCCACAGGTGGTGACACAAGGGACACTGCTGATTCAGCAGTCTCACCCAGCCCTGGGCTCTCTGAAACGGGCCTCCTTTTAACCTCAGTTTGTATTTTTTTGGGGTCCCTGGGGGACATGGCCTTTATTGCCTTGTAATGCATGATGTTCTCCCAGCCCATCTTCCTGCCGTGTCCAAAGGCATCACAGGAGAGAAAAGCTTAACTGGGGTTGTCTTGGGCAGGTTTTGCTGCACTCGTTGGGCAAAGCAGTGTCACTCCCTGCCTCTGGAATGTCCCTGTCCCTCTGTGCCAAGAAGTCATGCAGCAGAGTGGCCCGGACCTCCCAAGTTTCTTCTTTTAGCTCCAATCCATGCGAGACGCCCACTCGTTCCTTAGCGGGCCGGCAAACGTTGCTTTTGTTTTGTCTGTTTGTCTGTTTTGCACTCTTCAAAAGCAAATTTTTGCCTCAGCTTTTTCGCTCAGTGCAATGTCACTGTTGTGTTGGTGGGATTTCAAGGAGCTCAGTCTGGCTCTGGGCTCTCCATCGTTGACCTCCAGGCGGTGCCTGCATCCTCCCTGCACGCAGAGGGATGCAGCCCCACGGCTCCATGGCCATTTCCTTACCAACCTGTACAGACGAGGATTCTACTCATAAAGCCTCATAAAATTCTACTCAGAAAGGTAGTTTAAACCTCCTTCTCCCTGCTCTGCAGCTGGGGAGCACACAAATCCTGCCCCTCGCTGCTGGCCCGGCTCTTGTTGGGTGCTGGGCTTTGGTGTGGCTTGGCTCTGCCAGAGGTGGCTCTGCCATCTCTGTGGATGAGCAGAGGGTGACCTGATGGGACTATGGGGGGCCATGATTTCTTCAGGCTCAGATCCACAGCTGTGGGATTAATCTGGGTGTCCTCAGCTCAACCACAGCAATGGTGGCTGCAGGAGGAGGAGGAGGAGAAAGCACCAAGGGCGAGGGGGTGGCAGCGCAAATGTCATCTTTGCCACATGGACTTTAGGACTTCAGGGACAGGAGGAAGAAAAACACTTCTGTGAGATGTGACAAGCTGTGACAAGCTCCCTGGGTCCTCCCAGGGCTGGGACAGCACCGTGGCTTCACCCACTGCCTTGAACCCCCAAATCCGAGTCCAGACCCCCTGGTCTGCAGCCAGGGCTGGTCTCCTCCTCCAGATGATGGCCTGGCCGTGGTGTCACCCCCAGTCCAGGGCCCCATGGTGTCTGTGCCAGGCAGAGTGTGGCTCTGCTGTCCCGGCTCTCAGGGCTCTCAGGGACCACTGTTTTGTGGAAAGAACTGGCCCGTCTGTGAGCAGGGCAGCCGTGGGGACTGTTTGTACCTGGCAGATAAACAGATGCCAGCTGGGAGGAGAGAGATGTTTATTTAGTTAAGAGATTTCTTGGCTCCCTTGCACAGACCTAAACAGGCGACAGAAAGGCATATGCCAGAGCCCGGCCGTGCATCCAAGGACACAGCCCCAAGGACCCCAAAGACCAGGGATGGGGCCACCAGAGGTGCCCTGATGCCAGCACCCCCCTGTCCCAAGGGCTGGAAGGAGCAGGTGCTACCTCTGCTGGCACTGAGCCACCAAGAGGTGCCCTGTTCCAGGGCTGGGGTGGTGCAAGGATGCCCAGTCCTGGGCAAGGATGTCCATCCTGAAGGATGAAGAAACATCGGATGAAGGAACAGCGGTGACATCCATTGAGTGAAGAAAGAGCCATGTCTACTGGCAGGAGGCTGGGTAGGAGGTGTTGGGGGGGATGAGGACTCTGCTGCCTTGCTCTGTCCCCTAACATCAATGCCCAACGGTGTCTTCCAAAAGTGTTTGGGGGTGTCCCAGGTTGGAGGTTTCTTGCAGGACCCTGCAAGAAGAGACAGTTGCCCTCCAAGGGCTCTGCAGCCCTTCCATGTCCACAGGCATCCACTCTGACTCCTCCAGTCAGGGCCAGCAGCCTCATCTCCACACCAAGCTCTCCAGAAAACCTTCTCCTTCCCAGCTTGAGCTCACGTAACTTGACAATGGGGAGCCCTGAGTCTGCCCTGAGATTCCCCAGGCCACCCAAGACCAATCAGAGCAAAGGCTTTGGCCAGGAATGAGCAGATCCTGAAGAAAGGGAGGAAAACCCTAGAGAGAAGGACCCACAACATCTCCCATGCTCAGTGAAGGCAACGGATTTCTCCAAACAAGATGAAACTAGAGCAAAATAAGATGTGTAGCAAATCCCTGCTTTGTAAAGCTACTGGGAATGTCTTATCACATCATTAGCGCTGTTCTCATTAAAACATCTACCCACGGATGTGTTGCCTCATGTCCAGGTGCTGCAGCTTGGGGCAGGTCTTCAGGAAGGGGGGAACTAGACCCAGAAAGCAGGATGTGGAAGAGGAGCCGGGGAAAAAGGAGCCAGCTGTGCCCCCGGGCAGGGAAAAAGGGAAGGCAACAGATGTCCAGAGGAGGCCATGGAGATGCTGAGAGGGATGGAGCCCCTCTGCTGTGATGACAGGCTAAGAGAGTTGGGGAGACTCATCCTAGAGAGGAGAAGACTCTGGGGGGACCTTTGACGCCCTTCCTGTCCCTCAAGGGGCTCCAGGAAAGCTGGGGAGGGACTCTGGATCAGGGAGAGAAGCCCTAGGAGGAGGGGGAAGGATTTGACCCTGAAAGAGGGGAGACTGAGATGAGGTCTGGGCTGGTGGAAGGTGTCTCTGCCCAGGGCAGAGGGTGGCACTGGGTGGCCTTCAAGTTCCCTTCCAACCCAAATTCTATGGTTCTATGTGCAGTGACCAGCCATGGGTGTTACTGTCACCGCAAGCAGTGTTTGTAGGATCGTGTGCATCCAACAAGTTTGGGATGTGCTGGAAGGATCCAAGTTACTGCAGAAGGTGCTGGCTGTCAGCAAGGGGCAAGGGGTGCTCAAGCTGTTCCACTCAAAGCAGAGCTGCCTCAATTCTGTACCCCCTGTCCCTGCTGGGGAAGGCCTGGCTCCAGCAGCAGCAGCAGAAGGGGAGGAATTGGGAGCAAAAAAATTCCAGGCAAGAAATCAGATGTATGATTCTAAAACCAGGGGTCTCTCTTACCCGTCTGTCTCTGCCTGCATGAGACTCTCCATCCTTTGGTGGAGACTGGGGACATAGAATCATAGAATGGTTTGGGTTGGAAGGGACCTTAAAGCCCACCCAGTGCCATCCCCTGCCCTGGGCAGGGACATCTCCCACCAGATCAGGTTGCTCCAAGCCTCCTCCAACCTGCCCTTGAACAGTTCCACATCTCTCAGACCAGGTCTGAGAAGCTCTTGGCCCTGCCCAAGGCCATGTCTGTGCCCAGGAGGGGGGATTCCTTCATCCCCTCCTGCCCTCACACCCATCCCTGGGCTCTCCGTGTTCTCCACCACCCTGGCTCCATGCAGGCGCCGGCCTCGTGTGGTGACACCAGCCCAAACTCTGCTCACTGGTGACAAAGTCCTCTCCTCTTGGCTGGAAATGAAGGGTGCTGCTCCAGCTGGAGCTCAGCAGAGGAGCCGCTGGCAGGATGATGCAGAAGAGGAAAGAGAAAAGCATCCTCCCCGCTGGGTTTCAAACCCTGCCTGTCCCTGCAGCCAATGGTGCACCTTCTCCTGCAGCCCAGGCCACCGGCCGGGCTTGTCTCCATCCGCAGTGGCCAGTGCCAGCCCTGTCCCCTCTCCATTGCCATCTTGAGCCCTGCTCACTCGTTCCTCTCTGCCGTGGTGACATATTTACCCCGGGTACCTAGAAACCAGCGCCACTGGACCCCCTCCCATGCCATTCCCTCTGCTGCGAGCACCACTATTAGGGGAATATTTTTACCCAGCCTGTCAGACCTTTAAAAATAAGCCTAATGAAAACAGCCTGGTACTTGGCTGATTAATCACCAGTGTTTTGATGAACTGAAATGCCTTCCCGTTTCCTCTAAATAGACCAAAATGAGCATTGCCATTGCTTGTTAGCATTTGTAACCCTCAAACCCACTCAGATGTTTCCTTAAAAGGCAAAGGAGACTGGGAACTTCTTGCCTGGAATCTGAGCGTTCGCAGCCCCGCTCCCGGTGCCGGGCGAGGGATGGGGATGGGGATGGAGCAGATGGATGAGCTGGGGATGGGTGGGAGCAGGGCAGAGGGGCTGCCGAGGTCCCCTGAGGGTGGTGAGGATGTGAGGGTGGAGAGAGGTTCTCACCTCCTGCCCTGAAAGCTCCACAGCTCGTTTTTGGGGTAGAAAAACGCTGCTTGGGTGGTGGGTATTGATCTGGCTGTTTGCTCAGGGCGGTGAATGGGAGCTGGTCACCCTGCTGTGCCCAGGTTTAGGAGTGAAAGGAGAACACGCTGGAGAGGAAAGGAAGAGGATGAGGAAGAGGAGAGGAGAGAATGGGTTACCCAGGGATTGCTGCTGTTACGCCAGTCCCTGGCAGAAGGGACATATGGAAATGCGTTTGTGACAGAAATGTTGTGTCTTTGGACCAAGAAGGGGCCAGCTCTCACCCGCCTGCAGTTATTTCCAGAGACATGTCCTGGGAAGAGTCCCTTGTGGCCCAGGTCCCCATGCTGGATGTACTGCCCCACCGCGCCAGTCGTGTCCTCAGTGCAGCTAAAGAACAAGACGTGAGGATGGAAGCCTTGGGAGACACGTCCCCCCAGCCTTGGGGGAGCCATGTCCCATCTGGGTCAGGGAAGGGCTTGGCTGAAAGAAGGAAGTCAGAAGATCCAGGGGGATCTCCATGGGGACTCCTCCATGGGGGTCATTGCTGGGGACACAAGGCACGCTGTGCCCCAGGAGGAAATGGGACCATCAGCAAAAGATCTCGGGGCCAAAACTGCACCTGAAGTTCATGTGAAAATGACTCCAGAAACAGTGATTTCAACCATGGTCTCTAATGTCACCTGCAGCTCTGGTGGCCTCTGGAAGCCAACTGCAAGATATCATCCCCCAGCTGGGAGACATCACCTTCTATGAAAGCATCAAGGGCACGAGAGGGGAAGTCTGACCCAGGATCAGGTGCACCCCAACCATCAGCACCCCTTGAAAATCCAGGGTTGGCTCCAAGGTGGCGGATGGCTCCAGCTGCTGCTCAGAAATGCCACCAGCAGAGCCATTTTGGCATGTTGGCTGCCTGGCACGCGGCTTTGGCCACCAATAAAGACCCTCCACCCAGAGCCGTGCTCCTCGCAAACCAACCAGAAGATGTAGGGCTGGGGGATAAAGCCCAGGCCAAGAGACTATCCCTTTCTCCCATCCTCTGCTGGGATAATAAATTTCTCCCACTGCCAACAGGAGGTTTTCCAGTTCATCTCTTGGCAAGGCATGGCTTAGGCAAGAACGACCCACCAGTAAAGCTCCATTGGTCCTGTGCAAATCCTGAGTGATGGAGGGGCTTTGGAGGTGGGAGAGCAGGGGAGTGGGGTAGCCCCAGGTATGAGGGGAGACCTCTGAGAGACAGAGACAGCCCACCAAGAAGTGTGAGCTGGGGGCTCCCAGACCAGACTGGCAAGAGAAGGAAACTGGGTTTGTTTATTTGATGTAAGGAGGTTTAGGCATAATTATGGATCCATAATGAACAAGCCAATCTGGAATCACTGCCTGAGGGGTTCCAGTCTGTCCTGGAGTCCTACAAAGGTCTCCAGAGCTACCACAAGACTCAGATCCAACCCACAGCTTGGGCATCTGCATCATCCTACTGAGTTGCATGGGCTCTAAAAGAGCACCAATGTCCCCTCCGTCCTGCCCAGCCACCCCAAATCCCAGCCAGAGACTGTGAGTAAGGCATCAGCATCCCCCCACCCCTCAGCAGGACCATGGGTGAAGGTACTGAGGAGGCACAAGCCACGTGAGAGCTCCCAGAGGTTGGGGATGTCCCCCGAGAGTGTCCCACAGCTTGAAGTCCATTGAGGTAACCAGTGGGCAAAGGCAGGTTGTTTTGCACTTGATATTCCTGGGTTTTTGGGTACCTGCTGCCACTATTCTCCAAGAATGTGAGAAGGTTGCTGGAGCCAAGCTAAATCCCAAGCTGGCCAAGCTGCTCCTTTCCTCCGTTTCTCTGCCAGTTTTGAGTAACTCAGGGACAACCCGGAGCCAAGGACATTCCTGAAAAAAATGCTGCCTCCTTGGCCAAGTCCTGAGAGCTGCTAAACCTGGATGGACAGAGACCAGCAGAGGAAGAGGGACCACGAGGCTCCTGCTGACCCTGCTCACCCAAGACAGCCGTGTCCAGGTCTAGGAGACACCCACCCACTCACAGGGGGATCTGGCGTGGTTCTACCTGCAGCTGTGCCGGGGTGACCCTCCTGGTCCTTGGCAATCTACCACCCCCAATGCCCCACAGAGCTCTGGCCCCCATGGGCTCCCTGGTGGGAGACCTTTCCCTGGCAGCAAAGTTTCTCTCTTGCCACTTTTGGGATTTTTTTGGCACAAAGTAAGGGTGAAAGGACCTCAGCTTCCAGCGCTGGGACACACGCAGACCTAGTATGACCCCCCAGACTCTATGTGCTAAAGCCCAGAGCCATGTAAACAACTTCTTGCCCTGTCCCGCCCCGGCTATTACCATTATTTTAATGAGGAGCCCAGTTATTCCCCTTCCCTTCTGCTCCTGACCCCAAATATCACTGTCTCTTTGCACTTCCCAGGCCAATGCTTTTAAAAACAACCTCCTCCTGAGATGCAGAGCTGTTCTCCAGAGACTGGACAACTTCTGGCCCCGACTTTTGTCTTACTTTGCCTTCATTGCTGAATTAAGGCTAATAACAAACATTTCAACTGGGTTTTCCTTTAATAGAAGAGCTCCAGCCCTTCCATAGTGACACGCAGCCATTTCCAGAAAGCCCTTAAAGCTGCTGGATCCTTTGCTAATGGAAACTTTTGGTTCTCTAATAAAATCTGTTTTTAGAAGTTGGGATTTTACTCCTGTATCTGTCACAGTCCAAGCCCCTTCTCCTGGCATTGCCATGGCTGAACTGGATATTCCCAAGAAAAGACTTTGTCTCTGATGGCCTCCTCCTCGGCAGAGGTTGCCAAGGGCAGTGACCCTCAGTGATTCACACCACAGCCACCTCAAGGTTGGATTTCTGCCCGGCGTGCTTTCTGTGGGCAACCCACAAAGACCTTTCTGCAGATTTTGAGGAACAGAATAACTGCAGTTCGGCCCCAGCGTGTCTTAAATCCCATCTCCCTTCCTCTGTGCCGTGGGGGCTGGATGCTTGAGACGCAGGACTCTGGATCCCAGCCTCCTGGGACTACATGGAAAGCATCTTCAGGCCCTTTGCTGGTGCGGGTCTCCCATGGGTCCTATCAGCCAGCCCACAGGACCATCACAGACAGCCCAGAACATCACCGGTGGCCGTGGGCACCCAGTGTGGGAGGATGAATCAAGGTCTTTGAAGCAAGTGAGATGAGCCCCAGCCCCAGGTGCCCACTGCCCAAATCAAAGAGCTGGGGTGCTGGTCAAAACTTATAGCTTATGAGAAACAGAAGCACTTGCTCCTTGGGCTCCTACACCACGTGGGAGCTGTAGCCAGACCACAGCACTTCATGAGATAAAGCAGAGCATGCCAGGAGTCACGATCTCCAGTTCTCAGAAACAGAAGATTTTCCCTGAAAGGAAGCAAACTGCAGCTCCCTTTCTGCCACGGGCAGACCTTGTGGCCACGAGGGTGCTGGTTCTCCTGCTGGCCATGTCCTCCTCCTGCCGTGGTACCCCACCAGGAGGCAGGACCACGTGGAGCCTTCAGCAGCATCCAGCAGGTCTTGGAGCAAATTCTGACCCAAATATCTCAGCCCTGGGCTACTCAACCCAACGCCAAGAGGCTGCATGTAGCAGAACTCTCCTGTCACCTTCGGCTGTCACCTCTCCTTTTGCATTTCTGAAGCTCTTCTTCACGTTTGCACCATGCTCTGGGCAGAGGACAGGACTGAGCAGGACTTGTGTCACCTCACGGTGTGGCCAGTCCACCCCACGTCTCCGAAACAAGAGCCTTGGTACCTCCCTCCCCTGTGAAGCTCTCACCCCACCGTGCCACGCTTCCCACCACGGCAAAGGGTGGGTTTGAGCGACACGACCAGTTAATCCCGGCATCCTGCTGGGAGCTGAGTCATCGAGACTGTTTTAGCCCCCAAATGATGTCATAACGCTGCGAAAGGAAGCGATACATAAAGGACCACGTCTCTTTTCCTCCTCTCTGTGTCTATCAGCTCAACATAAACAGGCAATAAACCTCCTGGGCAGCGTGGCCCATAGAAGCTGAGCACTCCAAGCATTTCCATGGGTTTCTCTACATCCCAGTGGTGGTTTATGTAAATATAGAATGTAGCTTTTTACTCCTTTTTTTTTTTTTTCAAACTGACTAGAAATTCAGCTCTTTTTCCTGCTTGTGCCCTTAGATGGACCGTGTCTCTCCCAGACACACTGTGTCCTGCGAGTTGGGAATGCTTTGTACTGCCCCTTGCCCCTGGCACAGCAGAAGAAGGCTCCTGCCACCGATTTCCAATGGTGTCCCAAAAGCACTGATCTGGCCCTGAGGTTCCTTCTGGACTTGTTTGCTCAAAAATGCAGCTCCAACTCCGGGCACGTTGGCTCCTTGCTGGGTTCAGCTCTTCTCTACTGCAGATCCTCTGGTTATCTGTCACGGGATGGGTCCTGCTTCTCGTTCTGCCTTGGAGGTCTGGTTTATCCTCTGCTGCCAACTGACAGCTCTTGCTTCTGGAGCTCGTTCTTTTCATTACAGGGTCTGTACATTTTCAGGAATGAAGGAAACATCCAAGCGCAGGCAATGGCAGTTTTTGTTTCTGAACAAGGAAAGGTGACAATAACAGGGCTCTCCTGGACAGGATGTTCTGCAGTCCAGGAGAGGCCCCAAAGCAGAAACCATCTGTGGCCTCCTTTAAGGACCAAATAGGAACGATTCGACACTGGCCCAGGTTGCCCAGAGAAGCTGTGGCTGCCTCTTCCCTGGAGGGGGTCAAGTTCAGGTTTGGAGGGGTCTTGGAGCAACTTGGTGTGGTGGGAGGGGGTGGCACTGAGGGGGCTTTAAGGTGCCTTCCAACCCAAACCATTCTGTGATTCTATGATACCTTTGATTTCTTTCAAAATGTGGGACTATTCTGGATACCCCTGGTTATCGTAACACAAAGAACAGGGAGTCACCATCTCCATTCCCACTCTGTGCTGGTGGAAGGACCCACATCTTGGTCCCCTATCCACCCCAGAGTGAGCCAGGTGCTGCTGGAGAAGCAGCAGGAGAAAGGATGCACCAGTGTTGCCCACCTCTTTTGGAGGCCAGAAGCTGGGCAGAACAACAACATGTAGAAAATGAGGAGCAGCTGAGGGAGCTGGGGCTGTTCAGCCTGGAGAAAAGGAGGCTGAGGGGAGACCTGAAAGGAGGGTGTAGCCAGGGGGGGGTCGGTCTCTT
>BJBW01006016.1:71788-89268 GCA_004320125.1 Scolopax mira | reverse complement strand
ACAGACAGCCCAGACCACTGGCTGGCTAATAAGTAATAGGGAACTTTGCTGAATCCCACAGCCCTCCTCTTCGGGTGATATATTTTTTTATACATACAGATTAATACATGTATATTTTTATATCTATAGCTCCCATAGCATGAGGAGCAGGCAAAGGCCAACACACGGTGTGTGCACGGCAGTGGAATTGCATGTCTGCAAAGGGACTCAGCTGTAATTGAGTAACTTGACGAGTAGAACAAACTCTTTCAGCCCTTTGCTCTTTCCAGTCCCCAAATATGACAGCTTAATGATTTTCTAGATGCAAAATGTCACCGAGATAAAGCAAAGTTTATAAAGGAGGAATGGTCACATCACAGAAAAATCTGGTAATATATCAAAGCAAAGAAACTCAAAGTTCAGGAAACATTTGTTTTCCTCAGAGCTTCCCCCTTTCCTCTCTCTCGGTGCTCACAAAGCTGGAAATTCAGCCTGAAAGTTCCTTAAACAAATATAGCTGTGTCCTGTACATCACCATACGGCTCACCATCAATGCCACATTTGGTAAACTGTGAAAGTCAAAACCCAGTTGCTCTGTTCCAACTCTTCAAAGGTACATAGGCGCTGAGATTTTGCTGAAATAACTGAAATGGGAGTTTCCTGACATAGCTAGTTTAGAGCTTTACGTGGCTTATAGTATTGCCAAACACATTGAAATTTGGACATGATTTTCTCTCCACCAAAGTAAGTGAGAACATCTTAGTGCTTTCAAAGCTACATTTCAGCTGACAGGGGAAGCACTGCCTTACCATGTAGGATGGTGTCGTTGCATTTCAACTCCCTTCCAGGGGAGTCACTTAAAACTCTGTGGAGGTTCATCAGCCTCTCTGCTCGGATTTCCACTAATCTGGGTTGAGTGGCTAAATTTCAGCTGAGAAGCCAGGGTCATCTTCTTTCCCTCATGCACGTAACATGGTTGAAGTTACTGACATGAAATGGCACCACACTAAGATCAGCGGGGGCAGGAGGCAATTCTGACCTTCCACATTTCCGTCTGCTTGGTTTTTTTGCTGCCTGTCCCACAATTGCACTAGGTGCTGTGCAAAGATTAAATGAGTAGGAGAAAGACCCCAAGAAGAAGAGTTTGTTCTTCTAAGCAATTCATACCCTTCTCTCAATAATAGCAGAGTATTTATTTTCTATCCTGAGAGGACAAGGGTTGGTTTTGGTAAAGTATATAATTACACGTGTAGACTGTATAGAACTGTCCCTGACCTCTAGCATAATTAGTCATGTGGTTTCTTGTAAGTGCTTCTTGGGTGCTTGGATGAGTCACCAGATTTTGAGGTTTGTCGTCGGTAATTTTTGGTAACACATCTTAGCCAGCAGCATGATTATCCGTATTTGTTTGCTTTTCATTTTACATTCCCTTTACCAGAAGACCCTTGGGGGATGGTGGCTTTCTACAGCTGATGGCTTGAATGGTAAGACTGACCTTACAGGCTATGTTTATTTGTAAAATTTTAACGTCTCTAAACAGCCCTCAGGCCTGTACAAACCTGCTGGAGGATGCAGTCCTCCTGGGGAACTTTTCATTCTCCATCAAGAGCCACAAGGTGTGGAAAAGCACAGAAGCCAAGCTATGAGAACACGGGTAAAGTTAACCACATCAGCCATGGCTTTCCAGAATTATGCAGATGCTCAAAGATACATCAGGTACCATTACAGATGCACAATAAAAATGCACAATACAACGTATCAATTGGGTCGGGTGTTTACTTCCATGGAGGTTTAGTGGAACTTAAGTGCCTTTTTTTTCCCTCCGTACACCACCACAGTGCCCAGGCACATAATTAGATACCTGATGGCTTTTATAAACCTGCACCTGTTTTTTTTAATTAATTTTTTGAAAGTTGAGTTTTCAATGATTTATACTAGAAATACGACATGTATTTATGCTGATGGAGGCATTATTGGAGAGGGAGAGAGAATAAGAAACAGATATAGGATTGGTGCATACGAGAAAATAAAAGCGAGAGAGGAGAAGGTAAAAAGAGCAAGGAGGGGGGGGGTTAAGGTGGGGATTGCAGTGAGAACAGTCCTGAGCAGCTGTGTGTTTTCAGCAGCTGGCTTTCTGCAGCCCTGGCTTACTCAGGAACAGCCATGAGTTTCACAGCAACAGCAGTAACTACCCCTCTGCAATAAAAGCAAAGGCGGCAGGTCGCAGGGTAGAGATAAATGCACTTTCTTGCACCTCCAACCCTTACCCTACCTGCCGTGGCTCCTTTCATCTCTTTCCTCCAAGGACTGTGGCATTTCATAGTGTGACAGACTGATACGGATCGTATTTGCTGTATAAACATCAGTGGCCATGGGCACAGAGCTCAGAAACAGAGAATCTCCTTGGATCTGCAGGTCTGACCCCCAGAGCTGCACCACTACCTCAAAGGCACGGATAACACCACGTGTCCCAAGCAGAAGCCTTGATTTTGCTGTCTTGGAGGAGATACTTGGGAGGGAGTCTAGAGGGATCTAGAGAACAAGTCATCCAAGCAGAGGCTGAGGGAACTGGGCTTGTTTAGTTTGGAGAAGAGAAGGCTGAGGGGAGACCTTATTGCCCTCTACAGCTCCCTGAAAGGAGGGTGTAGAGAGGTGGGGGTTAATCTCTTCTCCCAAGGGAATAATGACAGGAGCAGAGGAAATGGTCTGAAGTTGTGGCAGGGGAGGTTTAGATTGAATATTGGGAAGAATGACTTTCCTGAGAGGGTGTCAGGCCCTGGAACAGCCTGCCCAGGGAGGTGGTGGAGTCACCATCCCTGGAGGTGTTTAAGAAACATGTAGACGTGGCACTTCAGGGCATGCTCTAGTGACCGGGATTGTTGGGTTGTGTCTGTGGTTTTTTTGTGTGGTGGATTTTTTGTGTGGTGGATTTTTTGTTGCGTTTTTGGTTTTTTGAATTTTTTTTTGGGGGGGGAATTGGATTCAATGATCTCAAAGCCAAGCTATTGCAAGAAGGCACTCATGAAAGTCCCTGCTCATAGCGAGGCTTTTATTCCATGGCGTTTGGAGGGTGTAACTCCACAAGGCTCAGGCAAGGTGTTGGGGCTGGCAGGTGGGAAATGGCAGAGGGGAACCATCAGCTCCATGTGAAAGGATCTTAGACATGTGTGCCTGAGGTACAGAAATACTTTGCTTAGCACATGTCCATGCCAGAAAACACACTACAGTGGGTCTTCAGCCTCAGGGCACATGAAAGGAGGATGGATGCACCACGTGGTCTCTTGCAAAGCAATGGCAAGTACCCACGGACGTGCATGGGTAGTTCCCTCTGCGAGGGCTTGCCAGGCAGTGGAACACAACCCTGCTGGTTTTGGCTGAAGTCCAAATGCCACTTGAAGTTTTTCAAGCAGGTGACTTTGTGCATAGCCAAGCTTTATAGGATTTTGTTGGGTTTTTTGGTTTGGTTTGGTTTTTTTGTGGGTTGTTTTTTTTTTTTAATCTCTAACATTCTGGTTTAAATCAGACTGACCTCAGTATCACCCTAAAAGGGCTGACCACTTGGTGAGACAGAGAAATTCTCTCTTCTCCTTGGGAGAGGAGAAGAAAACCTCACCTGTAGAGTCAGCTTGTAAAATGCCATGCTTCTCCTCCAAACCTGTGCCAAGACTGAGTAGTCCCACAAACCAGGAACATTGAGCATGGCAAGAGACAAGACCCAGTGCAGATTTGTCTTCTCACATCAAGCAGTCAAAGGCAAATAAAGTGCAGAAAATGCTTTAAAACTCCTGCTCTGTTCTTTCTGGTGCTTTCTCAACAGAAATTCAGAAGCTAGACTGCTGTGGTCGCTGTCCCTTGTTTAAAATTGACCAAGTCAGAACAAGTAGCAAGATGTCACTGGAGATTGAAACACCGTGATTTGGTTTGAAATCTCTGTAAAAAGTAACTACGCTTAATTTGGATGACAAAATATGTATTACAGCTCCAGAGGCAATCCTTTCCTTTGCAGCCCTAGTTTAAGGCTATCAAACTTTCTCTCCACTGGGTTTATTCTGAACAGAGCTTTAATCACCCGCAGGACTTGGCCAGCCAGCCACCAACTTTCACCTCTTGATGTTTTCTTGATCTCCTATAACTCAGTGCTGATGATATTGTTTTGTTTTGTTTTGAAGAATGTGTAGGTGCATATTAGCTGTTAAAAAGCAATTTAAATACCGTAGCTGCACTCAGCCAAGACACAGCCACAGAACCCAACCCAATAAATCACAACAAGGGGAAAACAAAGAGAAAGCAATGGGGAGGTGTGGAGCCAGGGCACTCACACTGCCTTCAGGTCACTGGGGGCTGCTACCAGAGCCACCAGAGCCATCCTTGGAGCTTGGGCTCCAGGTGGACATGTCCTCAGTAAGGGCAGCCCTGGTTGAGCATGGCAAACACTTTCAGCCAAAAGGAAGGGGCCGTGAGTGTTCCCAGCAGTTTCTGAAAAATGGTATTCTCTTACTCAAGCACTGCCCCAGTTCTGCTCCAGTGTGGTTTCTGTTATCTGGCCAACTCCCATCAGCACTTTCTTCTGGACCCATAAAAAACAGGCACATAGAAAGAAAATACAAAAATACTGTCCTGACAGAGGGACCAGCCTCTTTTAAACAAAAAAAAATAAAGACAAGAGGAAGCTAGAAACTGCTCTTTTGGAACATGCTTGCCACTAACCCCTCTTTCTCTATCACTTCCTAGGAAACCATACCTGTTTCAGGAAAGGCAAGGTTTTCATGGACTCCCTCATCACGGCTCCACCAATGGAAGCACCATTGAAAAAAAGTGTACCAAAGACTAGAGAATAACTGGGGTGAGCACGACTGCAAGCTCACAGATTTAGCACCATATGGGCAAATAGGGCTTTCCATAGAAAAAGCCATTGAAAAGTTTTTATCCAGAGTCTACCTTAGGATATAAGAAAGGTCTTGGGTGATTTGAAAGCTCTTCTGCTTTTCCTATGATACCAGAAGGTCTAATAAATGAGACTGTAATCTTGTAAGATGCTTCATTTTTCATCTTTGATGGTCATAACTGTACCTCTGCTAGCTTGGAAATATTAACACTTTTTTCCTCTTACAGCACACCAGGGCGGTGGTCTCCTAGGTGCCATCACCACTCATCCTTCCCAAAGAGTGTCAGAGTGCTTCTCCCTGTTGGTCTGTGCCACTCAGCCTGCCAGAAAGGAAAGTGCAAGCGAGACAACGGGGCAAAATGCAGCATGATCTCCTTCAGTGTTAAAAAAAAAAGGCCTTATGGAGATCTGAAGAGAGGCATATTTTATAGTGGGCTTTATGTAGATTTTGCCTATGCTGTGAGGTTTGATGGTGACCAAAGCCTTGAACTCTGCCTTTATTTTAAAAGCATTCTAGTGCTTGGGCTGATTTTCAGTGATGCAACAAGTCCAGCTCTGGGGCTCCTGGCATGGGATCAAAAGCTCCCAAAGAAATGAGACACGAAGCTGCAATCTTATACAAAATTCAATTTTGCCAATTCAATTTTGCCAATAACACTAGATGGTTAGCATCCCAGGGACAGGCTTTGTGCTGGATCAGGGCAGGCTGGTGGCATAAGGGCAATGACACCAGTATATCACATACTCCTCCTCCTTTGGTCAAAAAGGCACTGGACATCCATGCCTAAATTGGATCTTGGAAGGAGGGTTAGTGAGCTGGGATGCACACATCCAATATAAAAGATGGTGGAAAGGTGGCCTTGGTTGTGACAGTAATGATGGACAAGTAACTAGGGGCAGACTTATGGTTCCTGGGGTCTGCTCTTGCATGGATGTTTCCCCAGTTAGTAAAACCAACTTGAGGCAGTTTGACCCTTAGCATTTGCCTGGCCCAGTCAACTCTTACCTGTGCTGGAGGTAGCCACACCAACTCTGCCAGTACAAGCATTCACTACACATTGAAACAAGGTACATGTAGAAGAGCAGCTCTAACAGAAATGCTCATTTATTCATGTATCCGTATCTAACCAAGGCCACTTAATTTAAAAACCCATAATAAAACATTTATTTTTCATTTTAAAAGCTCAGATATACATCACCTGGAGCTACTATGTAGGGGAGAGTAGTCGCTCTGGTGTCTTGTTCTTCCTCTTCTCCCCACATTGCCCAGTCACAGGCTCTCCCAGCCTTGGGCTCCAACACTCACCACTTTCACTTCTGCGAGCCAATGTGACTAACTGAGCAGAAAGCTACCCATCTGGGCTAGCTTTCCACTGCCCTAGCACAGCCCAGCATCTTGGACAACCAGACAGATGAGCAGTGCATCTTGGGAAGCTGTGTCTTGAGCAAGCAGACTCCTCTTCCAGCCAAACCAGCCTGAGAGCAAGCTGTTGTCCTGTCCATTCCCTCAGCGTTCCCATTCCTCCCACTTGTGTCCCATGTGGCCACCGATCCCCCATATAACAAGTCGTTTTGGCTCCTTGGTGTGAAGGAACTCTACGCTTTGCTGTTGCCAAAAGGGGGCTTTTGGTCAGGTAAGTGACTGGAGGTGACTCACACAGTGGCCACGCCACAGCTGCTTTCAATGCAAGGGGAGCAGGGCCAGGGTCCTGAAGAAGCTCATCTCTCCTTAAGCTCCCACCCAGCCCACTCAACCTCATTTTAGGGCTGTTGTGTTCCCTGGCTTGTTCCCGCATCTTCTCTAAGAGATGCATCTTCACATCTTTCCTTCCTTGCTAAGCTGGAAGGAAAACTATTGAGTTTTTCTCAAGTGGTTTTTTTGGGTTGTTTTTTTTTTTTTTTCCTCAAAAACACTTGCTTTTTTTGGATGGTTTTGCCACAGGTTTAGCAGGCTGGACTAGCTTAGCTTGGGGATTGCAGAAGAGGAGTGAGGAAGGGCAGAGAAGCCCCGGTTCAGACCAGCTGTGGTCACTGGGGAAGCCCAGCGAGGACCTGAGCCCGCAGCGAGTGCCAAACGAAGGATGACACTCAGGAATTACCCTCGTTGTGTGGAGGGGGACGTTAGCTCTGAAATAGTGGTGATACAGATAAGCTCTCTGGCTGCTGGGAGTTTTATTAGAAACATCCACCTAATGGGATAATCCCTAACTCAAACAGCTCTCCCCAGGGTCAGAAGCCACAACTATGAAGCCCATACAGAAAAAACCCCTCAGGTTTTCTCCACAACAGCTTCCTGTAAATGTCAGCCATTTGTCAATACAAAAAATCTGCTGGATATTGAAAACAGAGAACACAGAGGCAGCATGAAATTGAATATAACTTAAAACAAATAACACAGGGACTACCACCAAGTGTACTATTGACTTATACACAACCAAGCAAAACCCACTGGACTTTTCCCGTTTAAATGAAGCTGCCACATAATTTTGAGTCTGCTACCCCCAGTGCCACACATTATAGGAATGTGGGAAGAGACTTGGGCTCCATGGATAGCATGTGGTCTTACTGAGGAACCCCAATTCAAGCACAGAAATGGACCAAATTAAACACAAACTGAAAACGGCAAATAAATTGGGCACAAATATTCTTTAAGAGCAACCAAAGTTCAGAAAATGGGAAGTGAGGGACAGATAACCCACAAATAAAATGTCTTCCTGAAATGCTGGGGGTTTTAAAACAAGACTGTTTCATAGGACTGTTGGAAAGAAAGCAGAAGCAGGTTGGAAAGAGCAAGTGACATTGTCCTGCCTGTTTTATTTTCACTGAGCAGAAGTGCAGAGGGTAAACAAAAAGTGTGGAGAGAGAGAAAGCAAAGGTTAGTTCAAAATGCTTTTAACTTTAAATTATCAGCAGCACATTGGCCAGAAGCTTTAATTCCATATGTGTCTCTCTGATCAAGGGAAGCTTATTTTAATTCTTTTTTTTTCTTCTTCTTTTTTCTTTTTCTTCTTTTTTTTTTTTTTTTCTTTTTTTTTGGGGGGTGATCCAAAATTCTGTCTCCGTTTGCATCGTTGCTCTGTGGGTTATTCTGACTTTTGCTGTGGGTGATGCTTTTCTGAGCATGTGCTTGCCTTTCCACCGCGCCGGGGCAGCCAGAGCGATGCACAGCTCGGTAGCATGAAAAGGAGAAGAAAACCCACTCCAGAAACACATGGCAGGGATGAGTAAGCAAGCCTTCCTCCTTGTTGATCCGTGAGATACTCAGCAATTCCAGCAGAGGAAATATTTATCTTAGGAGGGTGCGTGGCTTCCGCTGGGTTTTCACTCCAGCACTAAAACCCAGCGCTGAAAGCTTTAATGATCCTGACTATTTTCTTTCCCCTTTGAGTCACGGCGGTGACTTTTGCTGTGTGCTTTACCTGCTTAAGCAAACAGCGAGTGCCATTTTGGGGCATTTCAGGGGCCGAGCAGGAAATTTCTCGCAACCTGCAGTGACAGCCCCAAGCGTTTGTCTCCCTCCCGGGTTAGCAACACGGATAAATAGCGGAGCAGATTGGCTGGGTCACAGGTAGGCGACCTCCCCTCCTCCAATAAAATTTGCCTTCCTAGGCTGGGTCGCTGGAATCCTAACGCTGCTGTTAGGCCAAGAGCAGAGATCCTCATGCCTGTGGTATTTGCTCAGAGGGCATGACCACTTTGGGCAAGTCTTTCATGTGAGTCAGCTTTAGCTGATCCATGGGAAAATTCCTTTGTGTTGTCAGGCAGGGTTTGCTCACAGTTTCAAAGGATAATCTGACTGAAAGGAAAATGCATCTAAATTTTAGCATATTTGGGTCAGCCCTTCCATTAAACCTGGTGGAAAGCAAAGGATGCTTGGTTTTCTTTGCAGGTCAATTTTAATAAGGAGAACCCTCAATAAGGAACCTCCGATCTCCAAAATTCCTCTCATTGGATTCTACTTCATCTCTGACCACATCAAACATCATGTGTGCGAATGTCATCGAAATGCATTCAGAAGAAAAGTGTAAGTTCTAACTATGATGCACCAAGAAAGTAAATTAAAGAGCTAACCCTGCAAACATTTATTCATTTGGCTACTCTGTGTGTCCTGTCAGGTTCTTTAGCCACCAGAGAAGAGGCAGCAGAGTCAGGGCAAAATTGGGCAGAGTACCTTCCACTCACCTTCATGCTCCTCTGCATGAGGAGCACCCAGAACCCGCTGCTCCCCCACCTCTGTGGAAGAGCTCTTTGTTCAGAACTGGCCAAGGGCACTGGAAATCCTTGTGTCCCTTTATTGCCCACTCAATGGCTGTAACAGTCAGGTCACCACCAGTTGAATTCCCTGCTGATATATGTGAGGTCCAAGCACAATGTGCAGCATGGATAGGAATGGCAGAATACAGATTTACCTTCTTCTTACAGAGCCTGCAATAATACACACCTTATCCATCCTTGGAATCCTTGGGGTCCATCCACTAGGATGCTTGGGGTCCTAGTGCCATGCAAAGAGATAAAATCATAGAATCATCTACATTAGAAGGCAAGCTCAAGATATCTAGTCCAACCATCAACCTAACTGATAAAAAAAACATCACTAAACCATGTCCCCCAGCACTATGTCAACCCATCTTTTGAACACCTCCAGGGATGGTGCCTCAACCACTCCTCTGGGCAGTCTATTCCAAGGCCTTTCAGTGTAAAAATTTTTTCTAATATCTGACCTGAACCTCACCTGGCACAACTTGAGGCCATTTGTCTTGTCACCTGTGACTTAAGAGAAGAGACCGACTCCCCCCTGGCTACCGCCTCCTTTTAGGGAGTTGTAGAGAGTGAGAAGGTCCCCCCTCAGACTCCTTTTCTGGAGGCTTTCTGATGCCAGCTCTGTCAGCCTCTCCTCACAAGACTTGTGCTCCAAGCGATGATGATCACTGTACAATGGTAACACATACTGGATGTTCAGAGCCATTCTGCACTATGTCCCCACTGAATTCTCTTCTAGTGCAGCTAGTGTGTCCCTAAGAAAGACCCGTTCATTTTCCTCACACAATGATGCCTCACACAAAGGTCAGGGACTACAAAGGATTTGTACATGTGTTGGCAGGGAAATTCTCTTCTTCTGACATGAAGGACTTGAGGACATCTGTGGGTAATGAAGAGCTTGCAAACTGGGTGCAGTTGAGTCCCAGATCCTTGGCTGGTATGAATTGTCATAGTGGACAATTTACTTCAGTGGACGGAGCTCTGGTGTTCTACACCAGCTGAGAAGGACAATATAATGTATCATAATCACTCAGCCATCAGTCATGTCAAGAAATAAGTTGCTAATCGCACTTTTTTTTTTCCAGTGTAAGTTGCCAGTATTTATTTTTTTTATGAAGATAACCTTCAAAATGCCTTCAAGCTCACTACTGCTGAAAGTCTGTCAAGGTGAGCTTCCTTACAGAGATCAGGTTAGTCATGGCTTCTCTTGCCCCTTCTCGCAGCAGGCTCTGAATCTTCAGAAGGTCAAAAGCACAAGATCCACAGCCTGAATCATAGTCAAGCCCCTGCACCCTCCTGAAGTAAAGGTGGTTCAGGGATCTGGGTGCTGATCTGAAGATTGGTTGTTCTGTTACTAGACCTCAACCACTGCATTGGACAAGACAATTCAGGCTGAGGCATGGAAGAAGTTAGCACATCTCAACAGGCTACTGAACATCCAGGGAGCTCTAAGGAAAAGCACAATTTCTAAAACTTTCTCCCCTGGAACGTCAACATTTCACCTCATTCTCGGAGGGAGCTCTTCCTGATGTAGTAAGTCACATGTAAGGTGAACCCTGTGGGAAGATTTCTGGGGCCTGCAAATGCAAAGAGAATGTAAATCCCACTAGGTGTCCCTCTGCCCCTTCGTGCACTTGCCTAGCCTTAACAGTATGAGCTGTCACAGCTCTGTTCAGGTGCTGGACCTGTAAAATGGGATCAGCGGACACTTTCCTGTTACACGGAGCTTAAGGAAGGAGCAATACAGCTCCTGTACCTGCCTGATGTCTGATGGCTACCCTTGCAAATAACTGCAAATTACTAGATTCTGCCACACTTGTATCTCAGAAGAGCTTCTCTGCAGTTTCTCTTGTCTGGTACCAATATTTCACAGAATCACAGAATGATATGGGGTCGGAAGGGACCTCTGGAGATCATCTAGTCCAATTCCCCTGCCAAAACAGGGCCAGACAAAGCAGGTTGCACAGGAAAGTGTCCAGGTGGGTTTGGAATGTCTCCAGAGAAGGAGACTCCACCACCTCTCTGGGCAGCCTCTTCCAGGGCTCTGCCACCCTCACAGGAAAGAAGTTCCTCCTCATATTTAGGTGGAACTTCCTATGGTCAAGTTTGGGCCCATTACCTCTTGTCCTATCCCTGGGCATTAGTGAAAAAAGACTGGCCCCATCCTCCTGACAGCCACCCTTTAAGTATTTATAGGTGTTGACCTTTGCAAAGAAGGAGGAACAGCCTCTAGACCTATAATACCATCAAAGGACGTCCTCATGGGTGCTGGAACCTTCTTTATGACCAAATACAATCCTTCTGGGGATATACACTAAGTATAAAGACTTCAGTGTCTTCACTGTTTAACAAAGGCTTTATGAAAATCCACTTCAATTTCTAGGTTCTTTATGAAGAATTTCTTGTGGCTACTATTTGCATACTTGCTGTTCCCACAGATGTTTGCTAAAACTTTGTGTGTGTCTATCTGTTACCTGCTACAGTGTGAAGAACATGAAAGGTAAATACAGGGAGAAATTCGGGGCATAAATCGCAGATGCAAACTACAGTTGCACAACAAGTGAATTTGCAAAGCAGCAGGGATAAACCCCCTGAACACATCAATGTTTGCTGAAACAGAAGCAGCTGTAGAACCAGCATTATATTCTCATGCACAAGAGTCATAGGACACTCTTTTGAGAGGATCAGACTCTATTTTCTTATTCATAGCACCTTTCTGAGTTGCTGTTAGAGTAGGCAGGGTCTCTGGAAGCTACCATGAATCCTACCACTGTTCATCAAAAAAAGGAAATTGATAAACTGGAGAACATTTGCTTTGTATCACAGAAATTAAGCTCATCTCTTCTGAGAGAGTATCTCCCCCAAGAATCATTTCTGCAGGGACCGACGTACTTCAAGACCATGTGTTCTGGGTTCTAATGCTGATCTATACAGCTTTGAATTTTTGGTCTTACACTACGTATGTCCTCCTTTGAGAGTCATCCTTGGCCGTCTTAGGTGGTCAGCTCTCTGACTTCATCCAGCAGTTTCTCAAGCCCTGTTCTGTAGGTGAAGGGAGCAGCCAAAATCAAATTTTCCTCCCTCTACCACTGGAGTCCAAGCACCCAACTATTTGGCATCTTTGGCTTCTCTGGAAGTGGATGTAGACTTCCTCTAAAGGCAGAGGTATTAGAGGATTAAAGGACAGGTGATTAAATGCCTAATCATCTAACTGTCTTGCATTCTTAATAAATTAATTGTTTCATGGAAAGACAACATGGTCATACCACTACAAGCTGTATCGTTGTCATGGAGATGGGGTGAGAAAGAAACAGAATTAGTCTGGTGTCTGTAACCTTGACTCTAACATCTCCCATTTTTTTGAATGGAGGCACTCTAGGCAGGATGTTTTCTGTGATAACTATTATTTGCTTACTTAATTCCTCATTGAAGAGACTCATCTCTTTTTGGTGACTTTACATCACCTATTGCATTTCCAATGACTGTTGAAAATCATTTGGACGTGACCATAGCATCATTATGAAAACATGACAGCTTGCCTGCTAGCACTGCAAATGCACTATTCACCTATTTCATCTGTGATACTTGTAATAATTTCTGTGTGATTTTTTCAGGCTTATGGACTATTTGTAGCCAGGTAAGCCAACCCACCCTCAGAAATATATTAAGTGTAATTAAAGCTAAAGGGTGTTTACAGATATTTGCTTCCTAGTATTTCTGATATCAGGGCTAAGAATAATTTGCATATGAGATAGGATCCAGTGCTCAAGTGTGGGCCTGTAGAGCACATGACATGTAGAGCCTTTAGTTTTGAAAGCAGTGTTTGCTTTCTGGGGTACTGGGATTACTTTCACAGAGGCTGGGGGTGTTCTTGAAAGTGAAAAACCTGCCCATTGGCCAACACTCAGCTTCTTTTTGAGACACATACACTACAGCACTGTCCAAAAGCTCCACTAAAAGGCAGAGCCTTGGGCTTCGTGACCCGTTAATGAAAACAAGACCTGGAAGGCAGGGCAGGTAGCTGGAAAGACAGGGATTCAGGGAGCAGATTAAAGGGCACTATCTTAGTATCTGTGAGGGGGACAGAGGGGAACGAAGAAGTGGGACTGGGAGTCTCCATTGTGCAGTGCCCTCCAATGAAGGGCTTTAGCGAGAGTCCTGATCTTGCCACTGGGTTTTTGGCATACCCTTCTTTTCCTCAAAAACCCCTCAGAAGGGTTGAATCAAGTCATCACACTACCTGCATAGAGATCACTGTGGCTTCTGCAAGGTACTCGACATCACAACTACCATCTGTGATGATAGTTGAAAAGAGTGGCCAGTTGACCTGAGTAGAAGGATATAGAGCAGAAGACTTTACCTCAGCAAGCTTCTGGTACTAATAAAGAGCTTTCTGAAAATCTGGAGCATTTTTCTTTCCCCTTTGCTTTTTCCCTTAGATTACAGCGTGGGCTTTTCTAGCAATGGCTGGGAGCCAAATTCCCTAAAACTGCTAGAAAGGCAGTTCTCATACTATTTACAGCATAACCGGAAGGCAGAATTAGGAGATATCTCATGAGTAAGCTCATTCTCATGGGATTTCTGGTCCAACTTTGCACACTGGAGGAGATATAAGTATTACAGCAGGACCATGTTAAGCTCCATACAAATATTACATGCCTGGACCAGTGTATTGCTTTAGACTGAAATATTTTGATAAAAGGTGTGCCAGCATCCAAGAAATAGAAGTGAGGGAGTTCCCTAACAACTTGGTTATCTCATGTTCTGGTGGGGAGAGCCTTTCAAAGACATTTGTCTGTGTACTACTCAGAGGTGGGGCCAGAAAACAAAATGTTTACAGACTGATTATGGTGAGGTGGTCTTCTCCCAGGAGATGGGAGATGTGGCTTTGATTTCTCCCATTTTTTCCTAAGGAGACCTCTTTCTTTCTGTAGATGAATATTTAACTATTGGGCTATGAGGAACAAAGAAGGAACGCAACAGAAAGCTCCATCCATTGGTCTTCTACTGCATGGCAGCTTTCCTGAGGATCCCCCTTGTTTGGAATCAGAGATGACACAGGTTGGGACGAGAAGCAGCAGGCATGCTGACAGCTTCAGGATGTGCTGCATTCCCCCCACTACAAAAACTTCAGTGCCAAGGGGACCCAGCAATGCCCCTGGAGAGCTAAGGTGCAGTAACAATGAGTATTTCAGAGTCTCAAGGTGCCCAGCATTGGACTTGAGGATCAAATAAACACAAAATGGTTTTGGACCACTCTGTGCTCCCCTATTCCAGTTTGTGGATTTGCAGATTGGTGTCTGCATTTTGTCCCAATTTATTTTCAGGTAGCAAAAGTGAATACCACACAATTTTTCTAGGTGAACTCCCAAGCTAAATTATCACTTTCTTCAATCTGAAAACACAAGATAAACCTATCTTCTTGCTGAACAGATACTTCTTGCTGAACAGATACTTCTTGCTGAATAGATACTTATTTGATGATTCACCAGCACTTAAGGTTCTCATGTCAAATTTTAAAGCAATTTGAAATTATGAGTTATGAACTAAAATGGTATGGAAAAGTCAAGACACAGAGAACTTAATGGGCCTTTCTCAACAGCAGCAGCAGCGCTTCCATTTCAGTGTGTTTAGACCTAAGTTTTAAACTGTATTCAATGAAGACAGCAGTTTTATTACTGTTTTTATTAGAAAGAAACTAGAGGCAAGGGCAAAAAATCTTTTTTTTTTTTTTCTTTATATGTTTAAGAACAGGATCAAGCCTCTATTTATTTATATACCAATTTAAAAGTTCCATCCTTCCAGCTGGGAAAATGCTGTCAGACCAAATTTGTTACGTACTGTACATTTTATTTCTGGAGCAGGGAGCTAACAGTAAGTTGGGAGATTTTTTTCCCAGCAGAAAAGATATAGCGAATGTTTTCAGACATTCCTGGAATCAGATCAAATTTTGAACTGGAGGCAAAATACAGTGGCTTACATCATGGAAAAAAAAAAAAAAGAAAAAAAAAGCAAAACCTGTGCAATTACATTAGGTAGAATAGTAGTTACATCAGTTATTGTTACTATTATATATTGACCAATATCTAGTTCAACTGGCATTCATGATATAAGACTGATTTATATCTACTCAAAAAAACCTCTGTGTTTTCATCAAAAATGAGGCAATTTTTCAGCAAATTCTCACTGAATGTTTCCTGCATGTCAGTTTGAACTCTGCATCTCCTTCATGCTTGGCCTTCATAGTAATCAGAGTTATGAACTTTTTATGCAAAAGCTTTTCTGTTGCAAGGCAAATTCTATGCAAATTCTGCAGAACAGTTCTGTGAACTGGCTGGAATGCACATTTGTGATTTGCTTTAGAAACCTAACTGCAGAATTTACATTCCTTAGGGAATGGGAACATTATCTCTAATGACATTTTTCCAGTAAAACAGCTTGAAGTTCAAATATTTGCAGCAAGATGTTTCTGTTGACCACTGGAATATGTGATATCACAACACTGATGCAAATAAATTATAAATAAAGTAACCGAGAGATAATTTTCTAGAGAAAAGAAGAATTCCATGCCACACCGAAGACGAAACTGGCGCCATCGAGAAAAAAGCTTTACACGTGAGTGAAACTGTGTTTTTCAACAGGAGCTGAAATTCAGCAAAAATAGATGATCACTATTTGCAAGCCAAAGGTATACAGGTTCATCAATTCAATTATATCTTTTACCTCAGTCAGTCTTATGTTACCGGAAATAACACTCAAATAATGTTTTCAGAATCATTCTTGAGGGAGTTTTCCCAATCTGAAATAGCTGTCTGATGAGTCTCCTTTGAGCTTGGGACATGAAGGGAAATGAGGTAGCTAGAGAAAGTATTTTTACAGTATGTCCCTTTGGAAAAAACAAACAGTTATTTAATTTTCTACGTTGCACTTATAAAAAACAAAAAGGAAATTGTAAAAGCAGCTTGATCCTGAAACTCCACAAACTTTGTGTACTCTGGGGTCAACACAGCATCAAAAGGGATATGGCAGCAAGGGCAACACATGGTGTGGGAGTACCTGATTTATGAGTGAAGGATGCCCAAAGATTACACCTACAGTAAAACCATGTAAACTCATGCCTCCAGCTAGTACTTCATGAAACTTGATACAATGGACCATCACATATGGAGCTTGATGTAATAAAACTCTGATGAACTCCCCAACTACTAGTTGGGGAATGTTAGGACTAGTGAAACTTGACAAAAACAAGAGCAGCTTTCATTTTCCTCCATGTCAATGGCGCTGAGAAGTGATAACTTCCAGCCAAAGGAAAGACAACAGGAGTCTTCAAAAGCAACTCGTGTTTGACCAAAACCAAGTTGTGAGGGAAGATTTTGGACATGCAACCAGGGCATGTATTTGTGTGCATTTCAGCTGTGCTAGTAAAGCAGTCGAAATGGGATGGGTTCATTCTGCTCCCCCCACCCAATAGAATCACCAGCATTACATTGGGATGAAAGCAGAATCCAGCCTTGAAGGTGTGGGCTGTGCAGGAGATGGTACTACTCCACCCCCAGGATTTTAGCAGCTTAGCAGAAAGAAGGCAATACACCCAAGAATGTATTTATTATGACAAATTATAAATCTTGGCTAGTTTTCATTATTCCAAATGGAAAAGCAGGTCCCCTTTTCTGTTTTAATGCAAGAAGCATTTTTTCATTCAAAAAACTTTCAACAAAATTACAAGTTTGGGATTCTAAACTTTTATGTAAATTCATCTTTTCCCAGGCTGAGACAGGAAAACAGCCTCCTCCAAAAAAGAGAGATTTGGAAAGCTGTAAACATCTGAAATCAACATGTTTTGACAGATCATTGCAATTCTTAGTGACAGCAGACTCAAAACTAGTTTGCTACACTCAGGACGAAAAACCAACACCATCTCAGTTGAGTATACCAGATATTTTTCCTTTTTTCTTTTTTTTTTTTTTTTTTAATCTCCATGGGTTGCTTGCTTTGGCAATATAGGCCTATATAATCTATAGTAGGATACATACCCTAGCCCCTGCTATTTTTTCTAAAAATCTTAAATTTCTTTTGTAGGAAGCATGAACTGCTGGCATAAGGACAAGGAAGAGGAGCAGGTTTGCTTGGATTCTGTGCATGTCTCTTGGTCTCTGAAGTTCTAATAAGTAAGTTCTTGATATTGGCTGGTTTTGTCAGTGCCCGACATCTCAGCTGACTGATTTCACTAAAGCTAACCTAACTGTGTGGTCTGTAACCGACCAAATACCCTTGTGTTGGATCACTGGGACTGCGTTAAGAAAAAGAAGGAAACAGAAAAGAAGGAAAAGGAAAAGGAAAAGGAGAAGGAGAAGGA
>BJBW01006016.1:54422-71726 GCA_004320125.1 Scolopax mira | reverse complement strand
AAAAAAAAAAAAAAAGAAAAAGAAAAAAGAAAAAAGAAAAAAAAAAGAAAAAGAGAAAAAGGAAAAGAAAAAAGAAAAGAAAAAGGAAAAGAAAAAGAAAAAGAAAAAAGAAAAAGAAAAAAAGAAAAGAAAGAAAAAGAAAAAGAAAAGAAAAAGAAAAAGAAAAAGAAAAAGAAAAAAGAAAAAAAAGAAAAAGAGAAAAAGGAAAAGAAAAAAGAAAAGAAAAAGGAAAAGAAAAAGAAAAAAGAAAAAGAAAAAGAAAAAGAAAAAAAAGAGGCAGGCAATGGAAAAGTTGCTTAAATATCCCGTCCTGCTAATGTGTTGCTCCCTCATGGCGTTGTGCTCTCCCCCTGCCATCTGTTCGGTGAGGAGTCAGAGACCCGTAAGTTCTGGGTTTGAGCCTGCCAGATCGAAAGACACTTTCATCTGGAAGAAATGTGCCCTCCGGGGGGAAACGCTACGAGATAAGCCTTCTGCTAAGACGGTGCTTGCTCACACTCTGGCACTGCAGACAACATTCAGGAGTGCTGAAGAAAAGTGGGATTAGCATAAAACTGCTGACACATGTTTGAATGAGACGCATACAGGGCTGTTGGTCAAATAGCACGTTGCCTAAATTTGCATCTATTCCAGGTGCATGCCACGACCGGTCTCCACAGGGGGTAGGAGCGAGCCAAAGGGAAGCAGACCACAGAATTCGCTTCTGATAGCCACGGATTTGGTTGCACGGCCCCACATGAGCACGACCTGAGGCTACCATATGGATGGGGCATCTCTATGAGGGAGATGCATCTTTACAGCCTGGGTGAGCAAAGGGAGCACCAGGAAAAGACGCCACTGCAGGAAGCCAATCAACAGAGAGTGTTTAACAGGGGTTAAATGCTTCCATCATGCAGCCTCAACTTGAAAGGACAAATTTTGGGCAAGGATGGCTATTGCTAGAGCGGTAGCAAAGCTGGTAGAGAGCCAGAGCCGGTTCCTATGTCCATCCCACCCTTTTCCATGCGGGTTTGTGGAAGTAGTAAGACAGGTGTTACCTTTGCACCCACCTAACCCCTTACCAGGCCCCAGCGCACATCCCTTGGGGTTCAGCTGCCTGAGCTCAAGGACATCTCAGCTGTGGTGCAGCTGTGTGACCTCGGTTCTGACTGCTGGGAAAGACCCGTGTGGGAAAAAGCTGGGAGAAGCCTCACTGGGAGCCTCTCCTCTTCCCTTGGGAGCCGTCTTTAAGCTCAGGCCCTCAGTCTTGGTCTTGGCCTGAGCTACAACAGCTGTGCCTGTGCCTGGCCAGGCACATCAATGACCTGGACCACGTCTGGATCCCACCTCATCACTCCAAATTTGTCTGGCCATCACCGAGCTGCCGGCTGCTGCTCTTCACTGCATTGGGTCTTGTGACCCTTTGCTCTCAGGTGCTGCAGGACTGCGCCCCGATCAGGGACACACTGCCCTGCCTCCCTTGGGGTCACCACCAGCTCTCAGATCGCTTTCCTGAAGGGAGAGGTCCTCTCTTGCTGCTCCCTGACATCCCTAAGCCCTCTGCTCTAGTTGCTTGGTTCACTGCACCAGCCAACGGCAGGGACTCAGGACAGAGAATTAGCTAAGAAAGGTTTATTTTTCACTGATTTAGATCCACTGGATTTAGGGACCTGTTTCTGATGTGCACTAACCAGAATAGAACCACTGCATGTACATCAAGGGTGGGAAAGGCTTGCTCATTTGTTTTCTCTGTCAGTATTGTTCCCTGCAGTGTATTCTCCAGAGATGGGTCCTGCTCATCTTCACATGCCTGAGGGACTGGAAATTTTGTCATTTCCTATGAAGACTTATCATACAGCCTAAAAAAATCTTAGCATTAGGAAATACTAAGAAAGAAAGCATCTTCTGGGGAAAAAAAATCAAATGTAATCAGAAGCCTGTGAATTGAGCTGCTGACCCAGGTTTCAACGTTAAGCTGAAGGTTTGCTAACTTTGTGACACATGGTCCACTGGAAGTGTGGCCCACAAAAACCCCAGAAAAACCAATCAACATGTTCCAGGGACCAACATAAGAGCCCAGCTCTTGCATTGCTGAACACACAAAGATCACCAAAAGCCCTAAGAAATCTGAATTGACATGTCTATGCATTCCCATCCATTTGAAGACTCAACTTGAGCTCCTAAGCAGCTTGGAGACCTTCACAGAGCTACCTGTTGCCTCATGGTTTGTTGAAATTGTGGTAAAGGTGCATTTCAGGCAAGATTTCATGGATGTTTATACGGACAGGTTGCTGTTTTGGGAGAACTATCTTCATAAAGTTTATAAAGACTTGATCTTCAATTAATTTTTCTGTGGTTTGACCTATATAAAGGCTTACTATAACAAAAAAATGAAGTCCCATGCAACCATTTATTTTCTTGTTTCAGGGACTAAACCAACCTGACACTATTGTCATCTAATATCCTTCCCCTTTTAAGGTTATACACTCATTATTTATTACCAGCACGGTGGTTTTTTGAGCATTATTGCTGCAAAAAGGAGAGAGAAAAGAGCTTTCTTTTAAAAGCAACAGAGTGCTTGCCTGGAAGCCCCTCAGCCCCTTCCCTTCCAAGCGTTGGAGGTTGTGTTCCTTTAAGGCTGGCTACGTGTTCATGTAACAGGGCAAGTGCATACGTGAAACAAGCATCTGATGAAGCTTTAAGTCTGCGGGGGAATTTTCTAATGATCGTTTTTAGTTAATAGGCACAAGTTGTTAGCCTGAGCTGGGAAAGCCTTTTTTTTTGTGTGTGTGTGCCAATTCCACCCCCTCTTTCTTTTTTTTTTTTTTTTTGTTGGGTGGTTTTTGTTTTTGTGTTGGTTTTTTTTTTTTGTCATGGATTTAGTTCCCACAGCTAATGCACCTAATAATGAGACCGGGCAAGCAAATGCCAGTGTAATGATATGGAGCTTGTTTGGCCCTGACAAAGAACACAGAGAGCGGCTGGATGTCCTAAACGACGGGCCAAGGGCTCTATTCATCCTAAATGATCTCTTGCCTTGCATGCCACCGGATCCCTCAGGAGGAAGGCTGCATGGCCAAGGTGCACCTCAGGACGGGAGAGGTGTCCAGCAGGACTCAGCTGTGCCCCAAAATTCCCCCTTGAGCCCCTGTCACGGGGCTTTTCACCAAATGGAGGTCGAAGCAGAGAAACAATCAAGGGTTAAGCCCTCGGCTGAATATTTTAATCACTGTTTCCTAACACGTGTACACACTAACTGGTTACAGAGAGGGAAAACATCCTTTAAAACTTACCAGACAGGTTACAAGGACCTCACTCAGCCCCAGCTCCCCCAGCTTTGGTGGAAAGCAGGGGGTGGTATTCTGTTCTCTTTAACTAGCATTTTCCCTTCAGTGTTTTTGCTCTCCCCTTCCCCTCCTTTTTCAGGCTGAGTTAATAAACACCTAGCAACTTCCTCCGTGGCGTCTGTGTGCAAACAGCTCCCACTGAGCCAGTGAAAACTGTTCCTGCAAGAATTCACTGAGAGCCTTTTCCACCTCGGCCTCCCAGAGCACTCCACAAAGGAAGGTGGTGCTCCAGCGTACAGCCCATTCCACGGACCAGGCCACCCCAAATCCCTTCCCAGGGTTCATGTTCCACCAGTTCAGTCACTGAAAGGGCAAGAACCAAGCCTCCAAACTGCCAGCTTGTCCTCCATTTCTGTGGCTTGCCTTCAGTTTCACAGTCATCCCAGCCCACCAGATCCTCCTCAATTCAAGGAGCTCCACACGTGCAAGAAGAGCAAGTTAAAATCACTGTGGGCACAAAAGACACTGGGGTTGGGTTGGGTTGGGCTGGTAACAAACAAAAACTTAGTTGTGTCCTAGAAGACCCCGTTAGGACATCTTTTCTTTAACTGGGATTAAAACTGTAGAAATTGTTATGGGTTAAGCCTTGAGGAGATAATCAGAAATATTTTGTAGTACATAAAGTATTATTTAAATTATGTTTTCCCATAGAAAACATTTTTTCTAAAAAAAAATCCAGGAAAACAAGGCCTGATATTCCTGATATTTTAAGAATAAAGAAAACACCAAAATTTCTTTCATCATCTGTAGATCTTCTTTCAAGAAAGAGAATTAAGAAAAAAATAATCCATTTAATACTCTCATTTTTGTTCTATCAACATTTTTTTTGTAGAGCCAAACAATATCTTTTTCTAGTTGCTCTGTGAATAAGTAATTTGAGAGAAACCATTTACTTTGGTGCATTTTTCTGCTTACAGAATATCTGCCAGCAAATGGTCATGTTCTCCATACTGTACAAAAAATATTCAGCACCAAGAAGATTTTTGAATAACTTACGTGCTATTGCATCATTTTAAACAGATTTTTTTCTCTTTGCTAGAGGAAATAAGTTGCTTTTCTGTAATTGGTCAGCTGAGTCTACGGCATATGTTTCTTGTCCCCAGCTGGATGACCATGTTTCCCCTATGAACATAAATGTTCTTATGTGGCAATACTGACCTATCCAAGGTTGAAATCTGCATAGACTGGTTGGTTGTGATAAATATGTATGAATGCTCCCAGAAAGCTGAAACGAGTGGAATATTATTATGGCTGAAGCAAATTAATGTATAGATTTTAATGAGCGCTCATGGAGACATGTTTGTAGAACCAGTCTGATCTGAAAGTATCTGGTGAGATCCTCCTATGTACAATCAGCATTTGACACATCAACAGGACCTCTGTAAAACTGCCTTGCACACTAATTATGATTTTGTTATCAGGCACAGGCTAAATGCCATTACACAGACCCATTAGGTTTTTTGCTTCTCTATGGTGAAAAACACTAATTCAAGCATTGCCTGTGGTTATGACAGGCAGGTAGATTGAGGTTATGGATTCTGCTTTGCTACTACATGCTTTAGAAGGAAGCTCTCAAGAAACAATAGTCTGGGTTAGAGGTAGTATTTGAGGTGTAGCATTATTATTTTTTTTAATCAGAGCCTTTTACTGTACACTATAAAAACCCCCTATTAGCATTTTCTTTTCAGATGCTTTTCTGCGCCACAGCTGCTATGACTCTGCAGTCAGGAAAGCCGAACTGGTGTGACTGCAATTCAGGAAAGAAGCTGAAAAGAGAGAAGAAAAAAAAAATAAGGCTTTCTAAGACAGCTAGAAGAAAGCATGCCAATTAAATTTTTAAAGAGAGACAGAGGGTGGGAAGAAAGAAAGAGCTAAAAAGCTGGAGGAACCTGGGGAAAGTTGGGGAGGGGAGAGGGTAAGGAGCACAAGAGAACCATAGAAATGAGAAATGGGATGAGGGATGAAGTGAGGAAAGTAAGGCACTGTACAACAGCAGTGCACATTGAATCCAAGAACTGAGGGCAAAGACAGAAAGGATGGCCCGAAGAAGACATATGATGAAACAAGGAAGGAAAGGTCCATGCAAAGAAAGAAGGAAGAAGAGTCAGAGAGGAATGTGATCAGGACAAGAATCTTTTCTTATAGCAGTGCTGTCTTACTGAGCAGGGAGGCAGGGAACACATGAGAAGTGATATGCAATATGTGATAATAATGAAGTGGGTTCCATACTTGTCTCAGCCTATGTACTTCATTTCGAACTTAAGTGACCAGAAGTTTTTTAAGATGCATTTCTTGGATTTGATAACATGCTTCTGAAAAGCCAATCTGATATTAAGAGCACTTTGCTGAAGTGACCACCAGAAAACTCGTCCTTCATCGTAATCACATTAGAGTGAATACTGTGGCATATGTCAAGAACACACCAATGTTAACATTATTTCAGAAAATGCTAAATAATTTGCTACAATCTATTAGGCTGGTGCAATGAAGAAACATTGCTTGTTCTCTCCTTAGGACAAGCCTCATGGATCATTCAACACAGTTAGATGCTTAACTTTACTCACAAAAAATTTAATCGAAGTCGGTGTGATTTCTTGTGCCCATAAGGCTAAACACATACAGAAAGCTTTGCCAAGTCAGAACTTAGACTTCCTGCCACCAAATCAGCCACTTTCGATTAAAACCTTCAGAACTGCAGATTAACTCTCCTGCATTAAATGATGGATGACACACAAATAGTAATTTTCTTAACTATATACTATTACTTGTGTAAGAAAGTCTCGGAAGTTGCAGCTGATAAAAATAAGACCGGGAGCTTATTGATGTTGGCAAGCTTCACAGTTTTACTCAAAGCCAGGGAAGGATGGAGCTTTGCTTCATCTCCTGGTGATTAAGAAGCAATATCAGAAGCTAGAGAATAAATACATTCCAGGAATCTTCCCCTACAGACAAACAAATTTCCAACAACTGCTGAATGAGAATACAAAGTCACAGTTTCAAATTCTCTAATGTACTACAGATTTTAAATTCTAATAAAAATCAGAGATTTGGTCCTCTTCCTCTACTTTCTTTTCAGGAATATAACTGATACCCAGAAATTCTGTTCTCCGTGTATACCGTCTGTTTTACTCAATCATTACCTTGGTACTACAAAGGAAATGATATTAAGCCTTTATTTGTGACTGTTTAAGCTAAATTTTTCAGATGTGTAGGTGCTTAGAAGCAAAGACGTGCATTAGTAGGATCTAAAAAACCCTGTCAAGGAGGGATGATAACAAAATGATATTCCTTCTCAAAAGAACTCAAAGGCAGATGTGTGAAGAAGTGTGTGCAGATGGACTTTGGTACACTCGGCCAAATGCATGGTTTGTTTGTGGCAGAAGAACTTTGATTGCTTTTCTTTTCCTGGCAAGCATAAATTCAGACTTCCCAAGAGAGGCGGCTCTCAGTCACACATGTAGAAGATATAGTGTGAGACTTTTCCCTCTTTGAGGAAAATTTTCATAGAATTTCATAGAATCCTTTCTAAGGATTTCAGAATTGCTCAAAGACATTCTTCACAGGACAACAAAACAGCGAAAGAAAATCAACCATCATCTGATTGTAGTGTCATACTTTTTTTTACTGAATATAATAAGTGGTATGTATAGAGCATGGAATTTCCAGGCATTAATGTTTTTTTGGAGGATGCAGAAGCACTCAAATGAAAATGAGTCATTACTTTAGAACAGTATTAGGGAAAGAGCTACTTCTGGTTTGAGGTTTGTTAAACTGAAGCACACGTCGAATGGAAGCAGTAGCTCTGAAGGGGACGTCTCGAACATAGCTGGAAGCACAGCTGATTTGAATGCTGGTACCAAGAATAAATGTTTATTAAGCCCTCCTTAAGAAATGTAACAATTGTTTTCCTTATCGCTATTATAGATTGCAGGATGTCGTGTATAAACATTTACATTTTTTCATTGTTCTCACTTGAGAACATTTGAATTTTACTGTAAACAATGGCTTTGCATTTGGTGGGGAAAGTCAAGTTTTACATCCCACCAGTGGTGGTAGATACAGCCGCTCACATTGCAAATTCAGGTGTGGGGAGCCAGCTTGCAGGCAACCTCATGGCTCAGGTGAGGAACCTCAACAAGGAAAGGTGTTTGCAGGTGGAGCAGGGAGTCAGTCTCCTTGCATCTTCCTTGCGATGCTCATTGCGATGCTGTCTGTACTACAGGGATGGGATGCCACACAGCCCCTCACCGAGTAACGCCATTTAAAGTAGCCATTGAGACATGATGAGATTCAAGTTGCACTGCCTACAGATGGTATTTGTGGGGCTCCCTCAGATTTCCCACTCAGCCCAGTTTACCCACACCCTGGGATCACAAGAAGGGAAAGTGAGGGCAGCTTCTGTGCTTCCCACGCCTGCCTCAGGGAGCCTCCGAGTTACAGCTGCTCTGGAGACCTCTCCTTTGGCCACAGAAAAAAAATAATCTTAGGAACAGACTCTCAAAGGTACATGGGCATCTAAAGTCATAGCCAAACACCCACAGGATTTTTCAAGAACACCTCAGCTGCCTTGGCGCTTTCAGAAAACCTTCCTAGTTCCTATCTGCATCTTTAGGCGCCTACATGCCTTTGAAAAGTTGGCCTTTAGCCCCTTATCCTTATAGAAGTATTTCACCTGGAATAAATGACTGGCAATTAGTTTAAGAACTAGGCGCTCCCTTTTAAATCCAGTACAAATAGCTAGAGTAGATAAATCACCACAGGACCAGTGACTCCAGATAGATATTTTGCCAAAGTAGCTCATAAGAATATAATTTTTAAGCTGCCTGACTATGTTAATGCATGGATAAAGTGTTTAAGTCCTGCTATAAAAGGATTTAAAATATAGTTCTCACTTAGCAACTGTTTTCCAAAATTAAGGTACTGATGTCAGAATTAAGGAGTGTTAAAAAGAGGTTTTCTGAAAACTGATTTCCGCAACAGAGTTGCAGAAGTGAATGAATAATTAGATGTTTTAAATAATAAAATAAAATAGAAAAAGACAGGCACAAGATCCATTAACTAGCTGAGGCAAGTAGGAAACTTCAGTCCCAAGTACAGTAGTGCAACATTCTCCATTATAATGTGTGTTACCAACTCCTTTCAAAGATACCAAACCAGACAGATACCTGATTAGATGCAATGTCATAATCCCCACAGAGATGTTTTTCACATGTTTTTGTGTCGTACCCATGTGTTCTCTTTGCTGAGCTGCTGTAATTCTCCAAAGAAATTAGGTATTGAAGTCTGGAGACCTTTCCACATATTTTTCCTTCTACAAGTTTTCTGCAGATAAATGAACAGCCTGAAGTTCGTACCAGACTTTTAATTCCTTTTGGTGTTACGAGAAGAAACAGAGATGATAGTCCATAAACCAGGCAGAGAAAAGGTACATGCATCTTCAGTGAGATATCATCATTACAACCACAGCAGAATGAATATCATATTTCCTGAAATATGCAAAGAAATGGAAAATAACTTCTCAAAATTTTCATCATATTTTTGGACTTGAAGTTAGTAACAAACACACAAAGAGAAAGCAAATATAGTGCACCATTTCTGCATCAGCTCTGCACGCAGGGCAGCGTGTGCTCCTTTTATGTCTCAGGACAATGATGCTCATCCTGCTCATCTGGAAGGAAAGAGAGGGGGATACCTCACACTTGCCTGATCACAATGGACACAAAAGGGCAAGGAGGCCCCTGGACTTCCTGAGAGTGGTTGACTCTTTTCCAAGATGTATGTCTAAGACACGAATACACAGTATCTGATTATAGTTCAAGTTAGGTGATGAACTGGAGAAATTTGCAAACAGGCAGGATGGGATGATGTAAAGAATTCACTATGGTAATGCCCATACTTACAGAATCATAGAATTATTTTTTTGGAAAAGACCTTTAAGATAATTGAGTCAAACCATAAACCTAGTACCGCCAAGTCCACCACTAAACCATGCCCTTAGGTGCCACATCTACAAGTCTTTTAAATATCTCCAGGGATGGTGACTCAACCATTTCACTGGGCAGCCTGTTCCAATGCTTAACCCCTTCAGTGAAGAAATTTTTCCTAATATCCAATTTAAACCTCTCCTGGTGCAACTTGAGGCCATTCTTTCTCATCCTAAATTACACCTCACATCTTGTGCTACATTTGACTACTACAGGCACATTGATATTCTATGGACTCTTAAAAGATGCTCTAGCAAAGGCAGAAGTGAGTTCATCTCCAAAACAAAAGAAAACAAACAAACAAAAAACCAACCAACCAAACAAACAAACAAGAAGGGACCAATATGGCTTTGTGATTGCTTGTGCCAAAGTCTCCGAAACAGAAGAAAACCAGTAACAAGGAAGAAGTAAATCAACAAAGAATGACTAATTTGAACACCATTTAGCTGGACATCATAATAATGGTATCCATTAAGACAAAGATTGTCCCTTCTTTCATTAGCAAGTCATTGTGTTGCTTAACCAGTCCCATTCTCTACAATTTTCAGCTGACTCACCGTTGCTAAAGTTGCTAAATTCATTCAAATAGGCAATATTCACGTTCTCATGGAGTGGCTACCGCTGGCCGTCTGTAACATTTGGGATCATTTCCATGCTGTGGAAATGCATTTCCACCTAATTCAGTTATTCACAGATAACCAACTGCTAGGGAAGAATGAAATTCATTAACAAATGAGGACAAGGAGGAGGAAGGTTATTGTTGAGTTAAAATGTGCAACAGTGAACTCCTTTTCAAAACTCAGCATCAGCTTCAGAAGACAGACAATATGTCTGAGTTCTCTGTAAAGGAATGACTATCCTGTGAGTATAAACTGTTGGTAAATGTCAGGAAAGAGAGCTCCTGGCATCTGTGAACACGCATAAAACATCTGGTGCTGGCGACAGGCATGACATCCAGTGCATAGTGACAACGTAGACTTCAGATGGCAAGTAGTCTGATGAAATTTCAAAATCAGTGGATGAGAGAGTGTGTGAGAAATATTTGGATTTTAGTCCATCATGTGCTTGTCTAGTGAAATAAAACAAAAAATAATCAAAAGTTCTTCAGGTTTGCTGGAAACTGAATGGTTTTGCAGAGACAGACAGCTCACTGAAACTCACTGAGAACATATTTATCTTGCTATAATTTCAAACTTGTTGGCTGAAAAAACCTGATAGTGATTTATGTCTCCTGAGGTACCAACCCCATTTCTAGAAAGTGTTCAAAAAAGTATAAAAATGCTGGGAGTGGGAGAAGTCTAATGGGTTGATTTGGATTTGGTTGCATTTGAAGAGTGCCCAGAGGAGAAAAAGGTTGTAGTGTGAGTTGTGAGTCTTTCCACATTAAGAGAACATTAAGAGATGGAGGCATGAGTAACTGGGAGAGAGTGAAATAGTCAAATGAGACAGTGCCATTAAAAACAGAGATAGAAAATTAAATAACTTGGTTTAGAACCATGTTTTGTCTAAATAAGAACTTTCCATGTTTTATTTTGACTGATTAGACTACTGAGGAGAATAGTTTAGGATACTTAGAAGAGACGGTGGGAAACCAACACGAAGACAAAGACCTTGGGAGAACGAAAGAGAGATGAGAATAAAAAACATTGTGGAAAAGAGTTGTGACAGGAAACTTTCTTTTACTCAACCATAATTGTAATGAAATCCAAAGGCTGGAACAGGAAGCAAGGGCAGCTTAACAAGGCATAACATCAAGGCTAATAATGGCAACCACTCACCAAGGGAACTGTTAGAGACTCCAACATCGTAAGCATTTAGGTCACGACTGAATGTTTTTCTAAGAGCTTTGCTTTCAGTTGTCTGAAGCCTAAAAGCTCTAAAGCCTGCACCATGCAGATGATCACAATAGTCCTTTCTGGCCTTATACCATGACCACAAGAATTTTAGCCCTGTTGCTGGGAACGGCATCCTCAGGTGGGTCCCTCACAGCTATCAGTCACACCTCCCAGACCCCTTCACTGGCTGCTGAGAACTCTTTTGAAGTAACTGAAACCCAGGTCTCCCAGAGAAGACCTCATTTGAGAAGAATACTTACACCATAAGCTTCTTGGTGGGTGCAGAGTACCCACCTGCCTGAAAGACACCATGATGATATTGCAGGTCCTTGGTGGCTGGCACAGCTTCCAGCTCCCCGTAGTGGCGCCAGGACTCTACCTTTAGAAATAACTGCAATTTGAGGAATTGTGACTGGTTTTGCAGAAAGTCATCAGGTTTCTCAAAAGAGTACTCCTCTCCCCATTTCTCACGTTGTGGACAGAGTTTTCTTCCCATTACTAGAGCTATTCAGCACAACTCCATAGACATGGAGCGACGCCAGTGTGAAGATGTGCAAGTGAGAGAGAAACCACCCCTCTTACATTTAGTCTTCCCCACTCAGACAACAGGAGAGCAGCAGAGGCCCAGAGTAAAGATGTGGTGTGTGAAGTGGCAGCCTCAAGCCACAGAGTCTGGCCATGGGTGCAGGCTTCAATGCAGAGCAAACCACAAGTAGTTTTGTGCTGGAAATGTCAGTCAACCTCCTACCAAGAAGATAACCTTCTGTAAAGCCCAGATATAGATTTGTTCCTCCAAAGCATAGGTGTGTTCGCTGAGCTCCATATCTCATCTTGGTATCTTTTTCTAGTGACCCAGCACTGAAAAGGAATATATGTTTATGTAAAAACCTTGGCCACTTCTGTGATCTTACCTCGGGGGAGAGTTTTCATTTTATTTATTTTTCGTGTGTGTGAGAAGGTGTCACCCCAGGCATATTTGTATTCTCTAGGCACACTAGTTCTGTCTTTCCTCACCTGCCAGCAAGGAAATTTGTCTCCTACATTTGTCAAATTTGTCTGCTGAAAACTGCACTATTTGTTCTTACCTTGTTGTAACCTGTATAACCAATTTAGCCAAAAGCATGATATCCCCTCTGCATTTTGTACTACACTTCTGGTCACTTAAACATCACGGCCACCAGCAGAGCTAACATCCAGAGCTCTGGAGACACAGATCCTCATGGGTCAGGTTGGGGAATAATGAGTGGAGGGTTTGTATCTGCATACACTTCTCACACATAACTCTTGTGTAACCGATTTTCAGACCAGGGGGCTTCATTATGACCATCTAAGACTGTGGAATCCAAGCAATAACATCGGTATTAAGGCCAAAGCTTCTGGCAGACTTAGATCAAATCATTTACCGTAATCCAAGGAGGCAATGAAGACCCCCTCAAGCCCTCCCCTGAGAATCTGTGCCAACAGTTCATGCCCCTCCGTGTTAAAAATGTGCCTCTTGTTTCAGAAGTGAGCTATCCGGGGAGCTTTGCAACGCCTGGATTTTGTTGTGCTTTTGTCTACGTAGTTAAATGCTCCTCCAGGGCTGCGATTATACCCGCTCATGGAGGTGCTCTCAACCATGGTCGAACCACTTCACCTGCGGTGGGAGGCTTGGGGGTTTCACCACTCCAGGTCACAAGCTGGCCCTAGCACCTGTGACTGTAAGTATCACACCCAAACCTTCTTCCTGGGCTTCTCCTGGGCTTCTCCTTGCCCACCCAACCTCCAGCTCCCCGGCGGCAGCCACAGCAGACCCAGCAGTGCCACACTCCGGCCACTGCTGGGGCTTAATGGGGAAAAAAGGGGCATGTGTGTGTCTGTGTGCGTGCGCGTCTGTGTGTGTGTGTCCATGGGATCTGCTGGTTAAATGTTTTCCTTTCCCAGGGGATATATTTGACATCAAGATAAAGGGGCAGCGTGGAAAACAAACTCACTTTTTCCCCCCCTCCCTCTCCTTGGAGTTCGGTATTGTAAAACAAGCCGCGCTGGCTGAGATTCTTTTTGAAAGCTCCTGGTTATCTTAGCAGCTGTAATATAAACCACAATCTCCTTGACGTATCTCCCTGCCACAGCTCCCTTCCTACTAAGGGGTGGAGGGGCAACGCACAGTATTCGTGGGGAATAAGACATTTTTCTGGAAGTTCAGGCGTTGTTTTTTTTTTTAAGCTGGCTAATGTGATGCCGTATGTTTTCTTTCGGAGTTCTGCTAAACCCGCTAGTCACATATGTGCAAAACGTGATAGTGTTCATCTCGCTGCACCTCATTAGCCATATCTCCCTTGCCTTTTGTTTTGGCCATGATGAACTACAGTGGGAAGTAAAAAGGCTGATGGTTATGAAGTGTGTGGGTGAAGGCCATAATGGGAGTGATTCCGCATGAGTGTTGCTGGTTTTGATGTTACGGCTGTTTGAGGTACCTCCTGCTGAACCGTGTCCCGTGCAAGCCAGCTCACATCTGTGCGCTGCAGAGGAAACATACCTGTAATTTTGACACCCTGCAAGGATGATGCCTGGAGAACAAGCACCTGTGCGTTAGGTGGTCCCTAGAATTTCAGCTGGCACTTCCTGTGGTTGCCCAAGGGAGCTTTCCTCCTCTTGCAACCTCTGGCCTTTGAAGGAAGGCGAGTGACCTGACCCTATGGAGAGGCTCAGGGAGGTGTTTGGGATGTCTGGCCAGCAGTGACCTCCATGTTAAGGAACCCATGTTCCTTAACCTACTCCAATTTTTTTCCTCTTTCTCACTTTCCTCCTCTGCAGGCGTGAAAATGACTGGGGAAGAAAGAGGAAAGTGGAGATGCCAGGCTGGAGAAGACATTGGCTCCCTCTTCTGCAGCTCATTTGCCACTACAAGCCGTAGCCAAAACCTTCCCCCTCCTCTGAAAGCCCCGGGCCCTCTGCCAGGCTGGGTATGAGGTTCCCAGCCATGCGCCGGGTCAAGCCGAAGGCGCAGCAATAAAGAAGGAGCAGGCCATGGAAACCTGTTTCCATTATGGTGCTTGTAAATAGCCTTCCAGATTATCTTCTTGATTATCCCTACCCGACCTGTGCTGTTTCCACCTCTGAGGAGCTGAGCGCTTTTTAAACCTTGCAGCAGCACTGCCGTGGGAGAAAGTTCTACAGGGCCAGAGAGTCAGCAGGAAGCCCATCTCAAGGGTTTTGGTGTCTCTGGCAGAGGGTTTCTCCTCATTCTGAGGCAAAGTCCTTCTTGGCTTCCTAGTAGCAGCAGGTGAAGGAGGGGTGGCAGATCTGGAGACTACCCTTCAACCAAGTGCATCACTAGTTACTCTCTTAAAAGCTGCTTCTGCATCTTACAGCATCTTATCCTATAACCTGTACCTTAAGCCGTGTCCTGCAATTGAAACTCCTTTCCTCTGGAAAACAAATTTGTCACTCTTTCAACTCCTTCAAAGAAGGAAATAAATGAATAATGCTTTCAAAGCCACCTGAGTAACTCAGGAGCTTGTATCCCATTGTTTTTCATGCTAAGCAATTCTGATATGTTTTTTTTTTCTTCAAAAACTTGGCCCAAAACCTAATTTCCCAAAATAATTAAAGCAGCTAGGAGCCAAAAAGTCTAACTGTAAATTGAATTTGGTCTCATAAGTAAGTCACTCGCATGCTCTGGGAATGCTAACCTTGATGTGGTAGACGTAGTGTAACTGGTCTTGTTACAGGTCATTGGTTGTTGTGGGTTTGGTTTTTTTTTACGTAATTCAATGAGAGGACAAGAGGGCTCAAACACCACCAGTCACCACCACAGCCTGGCAGATTAAAGCACCCCAGCTGAGCCAAGGTAGCTGGGTATGTTTATATGCTCTTAGTCCCTGGCCTGCCTGAGGTGAAAAGTGTTTAACTTCTGCTGCTTTTCTCTGAGTTTTAGCGTAACCTGATTTAGCTCATATTTTTTTTGCCACAGGCTACAAGCATGCATGCAGTCGCCACCACGCAGATGACAACCATTAAAACATTAACCATGGGTCTGAGCTCTTCTCCTCCACTCTAGGTCCCTCCAGCCCTGTGGGATCCACCTCCAGCAATCTGCTGGGACATCTCCTTCCAGGTTCATGCAACACATCGCACATTGGCATGGATGCATTTCAGTAACGAAAATTAAGCATGCTTTTGTCATCTCCTCAAATCGGGGTGAATTTCTCCTCTATGAGTTGTAGCCATGGCTTATCTTCTTTCTTTCCCCTGAGTGCCCTGAGGCGCTGTGATAAATGGAGCCACGCTCATCAGTCACCCCACAGACACCAGGCACAGAGCAGCCAGCCAGCACGGATGGGAGAGGTGAGGGTTCGGGGAGGTGGCACAATCAAGGAAACAGAAAAGTGTCAGCAAAAAAGCATAAAAGCTCACCAGCTTCTTCTTGGAGCATATTTTCCTCTTTAGTGTCACCGAGGAGATGGGAAATCTAGGGAAAAGAGAGGGCAGCAAGGGCTGAAAAAGAGCAGAGCGAGAAAAACTTCAAGAAGGGAACAGGGGATATGACCATCTTCCCTCTGTCTCAGCTGCTTTCTCTAAGTGCTGAGATGGTGACAGCATCTGGCTGCCTCCTTCCAGAAGCCAGAGCAAGGGAGGAAGCTGCAGGGTTCCCTTCCTCTGTGCTCTCTCTTCCAATGAAGCTTCATAAACGGAAAGTAATCACAGCCAACACAATGGTTTTGTCAAAGTCACGGAAAAAGGACACCACGACCAAGACAAAAGCCATGATAACCGTTCCGTGATTCTAGGATAACTGAGGAAATGAGCATTTTCTCGTACCACCACACGACCTTCCCTGGGCAGCCTCTTCCAGGGCTCTGGCACCCTCACTGTGAAGCAGTTTTTCTCATATTTGAGTGGAAACTCCTATGTTTCAACTTATGCCAGTTAACCCTCATTCTCTCACTGGCAACTGAAAAGAGTCTGGCTCCCTCCTCCTTCAAACAACCCTTCACATACTTAATTTCATGTGGGCTCTGATCCTAGCATGAAATTCACCCAACCTTAGCCAAAAAAAAAAAAAAAAAGAAAAGAAAAAAGGAAAAGCTGCAATTAACGAAGACCAGCACATACACCTGAGGGACCTCAACACACAGTCAGAAAGTTCCAACACATCAATCTCATTCAGCCCATTTCCTGTGACAAAGGGGAGGATCTGGGGCAGGGACAGGGTTGTGTCCCCTCCCATTTTACCACAGCGGTGAAGAGCACCTCCCTGGCACAGCCCCATGTATTATGTTCCACTTCTTGTCACGCTCCATGTAGTGTTGTTTCTGTGCTGTGAAGGCCGTCTGGCTCCCCCCTTGACTAATCACTGGGCACTGGAGGGTCCTCTCTGGAGCTTGAGAACTTGACCTCTGATGACACCCATTTGATAGGGATGCGGATACATGTGGCTCCCCTCACTCATCCCCACTCACCCCAGGAGTTCTCCTCTGATGCCCTGTCAGCGCAGGCTTTCAGACAAAAGATACTGGTGAAATCAATAGCAGCCAAAGGAATGTGGCCTTCTGGCCTAACAGCCTTTGATTGATATTCTTTATTTCAACAAAACCTTAACTCGGTTAAAAATATACTGTACAACCTGTTTTGGCATTTCCAGGCAGGACGTGTCTGCAGAACTAGCAGGGTCACTGAGGCAATGTGTTTCAAAACAAATAATGGCTCTTGCTTTCAAAATCACAAGGTCGCTTTATCTCTGCCTATTCCTTCTGTGGTCTGCCAAGCTGCCGCTTTAAAAAATAATCATGTCAATACTCTTATTTACTATCCGCCTTACAATAACGCCTGGAGGCCCAGCAAAGCGAGGTTTTCCCGGTGCCAGATGGATAACGAGGCACAGCCCCTGCCCTGCAGAGCTTCCTGTCCCACCAGGCTGTCCCAGATGGGGACTTGGGGAGGCAATGCTGGGAGAAAGGTAAGAAAGCAGAAGCTGGGCTCAGAGAGGAAGGCTGAAGCCTGCTTTGAGAGACAGGCCATTCCCCTCATCCTTCTCCGAAACAAAAGCCCCCTTTTCTAGAAGGCCACCACCTTAATACCTTCCTATGTGGAGCTTTCAGTAGATGCGCTGGGGGGCATCAGGAAGAGTGTGACCACCAGGTGGAGAGAGGTCATCCTGCCCCTCTGCTCTGCCCT
>BJBW01006016.1:41358-54406 GCA_004320125.1 Scolopax mira | reverse complement strand
GTTCTGGGCTCCCCAGTTCAAGAAGGACAGGGAACTGCTGGAGAGGGTACAGCAGAGGGCTACAAAGATCATCAGGGGCCTGGAGCATCTCTCTTATGAGGAGAGGCTGAGGGACGTGGGTCGTTTTAGTCTAGAACACAGAAGGCTGAGTGGGGATCTCATCAATGTTTATAAATACTTAAAGGGAGGGTGTCAGGAGGATGGGGCTGGTCTTTTTTAAGCAGTGACCAGTAACAGGACAAGAGGTAATGGACAAACTTGAATATAAGAAGTTCCACTTAAACATGAGGAAGAACTTCTTTCCTGTGAGAGTGGCAGAGCCCTGGAAGAGGCTGCCCAGAGAGATGGTGGAGTCTCCTTCTCTGCAGACAATCCAAACCCACCTGGACACGTTTCTGTGCAACCTGCTCTGTGTGGCCCTGCTTTGGCAGGAAGGTTGGGCTAGATAATTTCCAGAGGTCCCTTCCAACCCCATGTGATTCTGTCATTCTGCCTCCACTGTAGGAGCATCCTGCCCACTGTGCCCAGTCCTTCACCCCCCATCCCCCCCAGAGAGCCAGTAAGCATCACCAGCCCCTGAGCAATTCCTGCACAGGCATCACACCCTTCACATAATGAACCTTATGCATGGGAGACACAGGGCTCCTTCACACGCTCTTCCTGCTCTCCACGGGAAATTTCATGGTCCTTTCCCTCCCTAAGAAAACTTGCAACCCTCTCACATGAAACTGGAAGCATATAAAAGCTCAAGCTACAGCTGGACTCTGCTTTAGGCCGCATTTTGATCCCTTTAATAACAGAGAATTTCCATGAGAGAGAGGGAGTCAGGAGAGATTTCATGTGCAGAGACCTCTGTCCTACAACAATATTTTACTGAAATGCTAACTACAATACAGAGGTATTTTACAGCTCCACCCTTTGGAAATTATTTTCTTAGAGAAAAGAAAAAAAATGTAATGCCCCGGTTTTCTAACATCCAATTCAGTCCCCCACTTGCAAACAAAATTTTTCAAAATATTTTTCTTTCCTATCACACCCTTTCTCATTTCTTTGGGTGTCAGCAACTTCTCCCCTCTGTTGTAGCGGCACTGCCTTCCCCGAGTGTCCCTGGCTCCTGCTGCTCTCACATTGCCTTTATTGCACTCTGCAAAGCCTGCCATGACAAATAGCCCCAACCAAGCTTTGTTATCAAGCCTACATACTGCCCACCACTGTCTTCACTCCAGACCTAAGCAGATGAGATATGACTGCTTTGTGCACAGCAGATATCCATTATTACAGTCCCATCTCTGATCGGATGGCATTTCACAAGTTGCCTCTTTCTGATTTCCTGTGCTACACAAGTATCATTGCTTCCTTGAGGCTGTAGGAGATGTAGGATTGTCCACTCCATTCGACTGAAAGTCCCTGGACACAAAACAGCTGCATGGAGAACCATCGCTTTTACAGAGATAGACGGTCAGAAGCTGCTAGAGGCTGAAGTCCAGAACCACTTTGTTACCAGTGATTTATGTGACATCCTTAATTTCTAAAAGCCAGATGCTCCCCAAAACAGATACAAACAAAGAGGCCGGACTCTAATCTTGGTTATGTCAGTTTATCTCTACAGTTACTCCCAAGTTACACCAGGTAAGCGGAGATGAGAATCTGCCTCTGTCTCGCTTTGCCTTGGCCATAAATAAGCCCATTAGGGTTTGTCCCAATGATGTAATGCTTTAATGCAATATCCCACATCTATTTGTGTCAGTGGAGTTGCTGTGGGGGCAGACAGAGCTAGGATCAGCTATTTCCCATGTTTCTCTCACATAAAACTACAGTTTGATTCCCAGCCACCGTCCCCATGTTCTTAACTCTCTGCTCCAGGAAGATGCTTGATTGTTGTTCCAAATGCGGCGTTAGGGGCAAACACGAGCAATACATCCTGCCTCTTAATAGTCTCCCCTCAGCCTTCTCTTCTCCAGGCTAAAGAGTCCCAGCTCCCTCAGCCTTTCCTCATCAGCGAGATGTTCCAATCCCTCCATCATCTCTGTTGCCCCATGCTGGACTCTCTCCAGTAGTTCCCTGTCTCTCTTGACCTGGGGGGCCCAGAACTGGATGCAGTATATTCCAGTTGTGGCCTCACTAGTGCAGAGCAGAGGGGGAGAATGACCTCCCTCGACCTACTGGCCACACTCTTCCCTACGCAGCCCAGGATTCCATTTGCCCTTCTTGGTGACAAGGGCACACTGCTGGCTCATGGATAGTTTACTATCCACCAGGTCCCCCATATACTTTCCTCAGAAGTGCCTCCAGTAGTTCTAAATACTTTTTTAAGGAGAGAATGGATCATATATCTGACTTCATTAAAGGCAAAACACATGGCTCATTCTGGATACTTTCTGTCAATATATCCCAACACAGCAGGTACATTCCCTGTGCCTTGAAAGAGTCACCACAAAAGATTAGGTGGTTATTTTTGTGGTATTATTTTTGTAATATGTCCTTGTCAGTATTTCCTGCTCATAAAGGAGGAACATTCATTATTATGAATGAATAATATCAGTGTTTGATTGATTCACGGGCAGTCTGATGAAGCTGATGTCATTTGTTAAATGTGAAAATACATGTAAAACTAAATGCCAGTCCTTTCCTGTCATCTCCCAGCAATTAGAGCTAGCCTTCATATGAACATCAGCTGGTTTGTAACACCATGCAACTGGAATGTTAAGGATGTAACACTTTTAGCTATTCAAGCGCTTGGATGAAACTCATGACTATTTCTTGGGCTCACAATGTGATTTAGAAGTAGACATTCCTTGCAGTACTAGGAGTGTGTGGAAAGAACACCATCATAATTCTACAACTTTACCTGATTTTAGCAACCAAAATAGGTCACACATATAATTCTAGAAAAGATCTTTACATGCTGCATAATTCACTAATCTTGAAAACCCATAGAAGATGCAATTTTGTGCACTGTCAAATCAACATGGAAGCTTTGGGGTTAACAGTGATCTTCCAACACATCAAGTGACACCTTTCTCCACAAAGAAACCCATAGAGGGACTGTTTACAGATCAAGATCCTGCTCAACACAAACCCAACAGCAGAACCAGGTCCTTCAGGTAATGTTAAAATCAGCATGCTAAATTCAGAAATCTGAGTGTTAAGGAAAGAATTTGAAGCATTGTTGTCCCATCACACCACATTACAGATGTCTGCAATGCAAAGCTCAATTTTCTTTCTATTTTCACTCTTGTAAGAGTAACTCTTATGTCAAGGTCCATGGCTCTGAAAACTTAAAATTTGCAATGTAAAGGCAAACCAGTTACATGCATCAGTCACTGCTTTGAGTAATTTTGTCAAATTCATCAATAAAACATAGTCCTAACAAGTGATCATTTCTGACACTGAGGTAAATCTCCTCCTAAAGAAAAGACGATCTTAATTACAAGTAGAGTGTTATTTTCCATAGTAATTGATACCTAACTAAAATGCAAATATCAAGGAGACGATTAACCTGATTTTCTTCATGCATTGTGTACTTGTGTTCAATTCAAATGCATAACCTCAAAGAACATACATCTAAATGTAATTCAGAAGTGTTTCATTCACAGGACACTGCTACCATTTTTATTCTCTTCTGCCATATAAGCACAAACTTTCTGACACGTTGTGTGACAGAAAGGCAGACGAGTCCAACAGTTCTTATGGAAATTTTAACTGTGACTGCACAAAAAAAAGAAAAAAAACCACTTTCCAAACTCATAATAACTCCTCCCTCACCCACAAACGTAGTAATTTTATCATAGAAGGTTGTCAGCTTGGCTGAGCCCAGTTCACCTTTGGTAAATCCATGTTGCAAACAGCTTCTTCCCCTTCATGTGCCCTGAAATAGGTTCCAAAAAGCTATTTCAAGAAAAGACAAGACAGAACACATGATTTGTCCTGTTCTTGTGCAGATAAAAGATGATCAAAGGAGCAGTGTTAGGGGCAGAAGTGATGCCAACTCGCTATCCTTCACCTCTCCTCACAGCTCTGTAATGAGGCTCAGGGCTCACCAAAGTGATGTAGCCAATTTGACTCTATATGTTGAATAAAAACACTGAGAAGATTTTAGGTGGCACAAAAGTCAAATTAAGTACCTATGCACATTTCTAGATACATTACCTTGTACCAGAATTCTCTACATTGGGCTTTGAGCCCCACCTGAGGCTTTTAAAGCTGCTTGCCACTGTTCCTACTGTCATCTCCTTACTGAACACCACCATCTCTCACTACAGCTAGATTTAGCTGTAGGAACAAAATTGGTGTGCAATGAATGAAGGCTTATGAGATATGCCAGAATTTACATAGGAAATAACCCTGTTGTACACAGAGTTAATGTGTACAGAATCTGAACATGCAGTTGGTCTCTCATCGGTCATCATTTTGCTTCTGCTCCTGCATTACCCCATAAACTGGAGAGTAGGAAAGATCAGATAGCAAATACAGCTGAAGTTTACTTAACTAAAATGTCTGTGGATGATCCATGTATGAAGAATACATCCAAAATTATATATTGGGGAGGTAAAAAGAGGCAAGAGCTTTGAATGAATCCACATGTTTTGTAAAACTGTGTATTTCCCTAGATAAATCCATTGTATTCAGAGTTTGACAGGCAGCATTCAAATATTTATGCTGATCGCAAACCAAAAACTACTCAGCTGTCTGATAAGACATTGAAAGAAAATGCAACTTCTTTTGAAATCGGCCAAAATGTCGATTCGTGTCATTTTGTAATTTTCCTCAGTACTTGATAATCAGTTGAGCAAGTTTTCAATAGAAAAAGGTGTTCATTGCTCCTTGAGTTCAAAGGGAGTCCCCACCTGCCTCACATCGCTTTCGATTCGCCACCTCATGCCATTGCCCTCCACCCCAGCACTTCAGAGCTAAATGGCTCTCTTGGCAGATTGCTGGGAGCCTTCTCTTCTTCGGATCTGTAAGTGTGCAGCAGCCAACTGGCCTGCAAGTAGCAGCAGAAAATAGCTAAGTTAAAGAAAGCACCAAAAAGTTTGGATGCCTATCTGAATGCTAGCTGCTTCCATTAGTAATAATCCATTGTTCAGTGAGAGAGCCAGTGCTAATGACCCCTGTTCAGGAAAGCATTTAAACAGAGGCTTAACTCTGTCCCTATTCAGGCTGGCACTTATGTCTCAGTTTAAGTGCTGGACTGAATAGACTTTTTTTTTTTCCTGAATCAAGGCCAATTTCAGTTCATCATCCCTGAGGAACAGATGCATTCTTCCCCCCTTCCTAACAAACATGGAAAAACATGTAGCTAAGACTTAACATGGAAGGGGGAAGAGTCTAGGATAAAAAGAGGGATGTCCTGTCTTCTTGTCAGCACAGACTTATGTTCCCCCTATGCTCCATGGTACTCACCTGGGCCTTCTCATGGATAGATAAATGGTGGAGATCACTGCAACCCTCCGCCATGTGAAGCAAGAGGATGTGCTACATCAGGTTGGAATAACAGAGGGCACCTCCTTCTAAAATCATCTTTGCATCCCTGGGAAGTAGCAACTCTTTTTTTTTGCAAAATGTTGTAAAGATTCAGGGGAGGTAGAGCTACAAAGTGCAAAATATTATTAGTCATTATTCAGTTAGTCATGGTTGGTTGCCCAACATCGACACAGCAGTAAGAACATGTCTCATCTCCTAAGGCTCATGTATGGCTTTACAAAGAGGGGATGGAAGGGAGTGCAGCAACTGTGCTATGTTAGAATCATAGAATCATCTGGGCGAGAAGGGACCTTCAGAGGTCATCTAGTCCAACCCCTCTGCAGTCACAGGGACACCTCCAACTAGGCCAGGTTGCCCAGAGCCTCATCAAGCCTCACCTTGAATGTCTCCAGGGAAGGGGCCTCAATCACCTCCCCGGGCAACCTCTTCCAGTGCTCCACCACCCTCATTGGAAAGAACTTGTTCCTAATGTCTAAATGGATAATGGATAGGGGGAAGTCTATAACTACACATTGAGAAAGAAGTATAAAAAAAGGATGCTCTAAAAGGAATAAAGGTCTGTTAAGCATTGAATTCCTACCTCTGTCTTCCTCAGCCCCCTTTAAAAACTCCAGGAGCGGATTATTTTCAGCAGCATATTTGCAGGCAGTCACTACCTTCCTCTGCTTGGTAACACAGAGTGCTCCCACCCACAAGACACCTCTCCCCACAGATCCAGAGAAGAAGGGCCACCTGAGCCCCTGGCAGGGCTGTTCAAAGCACCTGAGCACTGAGCATGAGATTGTATGACTTCAACCCAAGAAAAGAAAAATGTCATCAAGACTTTTGACCCTGTGGAGGAACTGGCGATGCTAGCACAATATATACTGTAACTTGCAGAGTTAACAGTACTAAACAGCAGACTAAATGTTATTTATGTTCAGCACAGGCAGGGGAGGAAGGAAACAGGAAGATTAATTAAATCTTTTCTAGGTGGTAAACATGATGACTAGAATCCATGGAGCAGCTCTCGGTCCCACTGGAAAAATGGCATCCTGATGTCTTTAGCTCTGGTACAAATCAAAAGCTACTCTGTCACCAAGATACTAAAACCAAGTTAAAAGGAAGGTGGACATTTTCTTTTCATTTCATGGAGCTCACCATTTAACATGGGAAGGAAAAAGAGGAATATGAGAAAGACCAATATCCTAAGGTCACTGGAAGGGATGTGCTAAAGGAGCTTTGGCATCTGCCACAGGGAGCCTGGAAAAGTGAAATCCACATCGAACTCTAACGTTGGACTATGACAATGTTTTCATTGCATTCAATGTATTTCACAAGGTTCAGCTATGTAAATATACAGGCTGCTTTTTCCCTCAATACCGGGTGCAGCTTGCAAAGCCTAAGGAATTTCTGGTTGCATTTTCACATATATGATTTGGTAGCCCTCCTTTCTCTTTCATATTATAAACATATTATTACAAATAGGCAGTGAATAGATCTCTTTTTTTTTTTTTTGCTTGCATTACTTTAAAAAAAAATAATGAATTGTTATCAGATTTAATGATATGATAAGCTTTAAAGTTCCCCTGGGAAGCTACCACAGCCATACTGATTTACATAAGCATTTTCCTACACATAATACGGCATGCAAGCTCTCTGATCTCATTATTCATTAGAAAATTAATGATATCTCTCAAATGTGAAAGCAGACCAGTTCTGCAGAGAGTCCTGGAAATTGGCTAGTTCTCGACGCGGTAGTCATTTTCAATTTACTGGCTTGAAAAAAAGATGCTTTTAAGCAAATAAAAGGGTGCTGACATCAAACAGATACTTGTCTTGCTGCCAGGGAACGAGATGCCTTTTAAGGCAGGAAGGTGGGACTTGAGTGATGTGAATAGGAAGAAAAGAAAACAAGCCAGTCAGAGTTAAGCAGCTCTGCCCCATTCATGAAAAATGTCTAGGCTCATTTCCTCATTGCCAGAGGTCTTTTTTGCTTAAATTCTAAAGCCCTTGCTCTGTTCTTGCCAATAATAAATAGCAGCCTGTTGTTAGAAAAAAGTGCAAACTATGAAGGGTTTGTTTTTTCTTTTTTTTAAAGTGCTTTTCCCCAAGCTACACAAATTGTGGCATCCCACAGATCAAGAGACAATGTTAACAAACCCCTCAAAACTTTGCTGATAACTACATCCTGAAGTTGAGATTGTCTGAGATGATTGTTGCAGAATGAAGTATGGCATATTCCCTCACGAGGAGCAAGCACTGATAACCAAGGATGGCATGAACTGGCATATGACTGACCAGATTAAGATCTGATTTTTATCTCACCCCTATTTAGATTGTAGGACCAGCAATTAGCAAAGGCTAAATCCACTATGCAAACCTGCTAGTTTTGGATATGACAAGCAAGCAGGATGATTGTTTCTGTCGCTGTAGTAACACAACTGTCAGGGCATTCTGGGGGAGGTTGGGTGGGGTGGGGGGGATGTCTGGCTGCAGTGTCTCGAAGGGAAACACCTTTGTGTCCATCCATTAGAGTAAAATGGACGAAACCCATGCCTGCTGCTTGTGGAAGCAGATACGATTTTTCTTTGTCAGATTTGATTGCTGATTTTTAATGCAATTCGTAGCTCAGATAGCAACAGAAATTGTTCTGGGGTGTGGTAGAAAAGGGATATTAGACATGCACTGCAACATCCTGTTTTGGAACTAGTTTAATACGAGGCTCACAGGCTCAGCATTACAAAATTCTGCACTCAAGCCATCACTTGCCAAATTTTTTGCACATTAGTTTTGTTTTTTCTTTCCTGTGATCGGTAGCAACATAAAAGGAAACATCTGGTTCTGCAGTGTCCTAATTGGGGGATGCCATAGGAAAAACACACTAAAACAACATCAGGTTTGAGATAACTAGACAGCGTGAGAATTTGTGTGATTTGCATATCCTTCCAGCAGGGAACCAGAAATCTACCACTTGCAGTGGGCATTCCACCAGTGCAAAAAGAGCACCACCGTTGTAGAGATGTTTTGACCACATCTTCAACCATTATGATATCCAACAAATACAGGATGCCAAATAATTAAACAAACTAAAGTTCATCCAGTTTCAGCTGTCACCTGAGTGTCAGCTGTGGTTTGGAGGATAAGACTTGCACACTTTTTCTGAGCTGGGATAAATGTCTTCTAAGGGAGGCAATGGTTCTATCAAAGAACATCGCAATGAGGTCTTACAAGTATATATGTTACAGGTTTATACAAAAATCTCTGATGGGCTTTTATTAATACTAGGAGATAGTGGGCTAAAATATCAAGACATGCTTGGAGTGAGACATGCTTGGAGTGAGAGATTTCCGGTCTGGAAGGACTCTCACACAACAAGAAGATGGTCCCTGCCCCAGAGAGCTTTCATGCTAAAGCACCGCACACAGCAGCCAGAGAGAAAGGGGATCACAGGAAAGCAAGTATTATTACAAATATTTTTCCTTAAGTTACAGGTAAACAAATACTTCAGGCTGATGGAAGACAACACTGAAAATAACAGGTCTGATGTCCTGCACCACTCCTCCCTTCTGCCAGCTTAGGTCTTCCTGCAGCCAGGTGAAACGGCCTGGGGAACTGGAAGAGCTGAAAAATAATTTTCTTTTTTGCTTTAATGGATTCAGACTCAGCCCAAGGACAAAGAAGAAGAGTAGCCATCAGACATACAGCAAGAGTGGGATAGTGTCTTTAGGCAGCAGTGCTATTTGGTTTTAAATGTCTGTTGAACCAAACACTGCCTGGGCAACTACAAGTCCAGGTAAATAATGAGGATGTCTTTAAAGGGAACATTGTAGGTAAGGATGTTTCGAAGACTAGTGAAATTAAGGCCTTCCCCCAGAAATCTCCATAAATGCATCTGAAGGAAGCATGCACTGTATTGCTGTTTAGTGATTAGTTGTGCCTTCCATGATGGCAGAAGCCACGCATAATGGTGCATCCAAAGGGAGGGAAGATTAAGGAGCAAAATCCCCTTTAAAAAGCTCAAAATGTCAATCTAGCATGCCACGTATAAAATCAATAGGACATGCTTTATCTCTCTGGAAAGATGGGAGTCATGAGTTTTAAAAGAATGTTATGGATATTGAACACAACTCACCATAGAAGAACTATGAAGCATCATGTCAGTCTTGAAAATGTGATCAGCAAAAGAACTATGCAACCTCTAAGGAATTTGCAAAGGAAGGCGTGCAAAAAGGATGATGAGGTGATAGAAGGCCATGAAGAGGGTGGGAGGAAGATTCTTTCTGCTTTTTAGATGAGTGGCCACAAGATTTAGGAACAGCACTCTTAGGTGAATGGGTGAAGGTGGAAAAAGGATTCACAAGTAAATTGAGTAGGGTACTTTTTCTGTGTAGCTAGCTTCAGAGAGATTCACTTGTGTCCAGCAGACCTAAAGCTTAACTGTGAAAGACAAACTTTAAGAGATGAGATGACCCTAGATGAATGATCTGTAGATGTCTACAGTGGAGGAAAGCCTGAGTGAGAACTGACTGTGAAGACAGTGCCCAATGAAAATGGGTCACTCCAGTCTGGGAAAAATCCTAGAGGACAACTAAGGCTATGAAATGAGGTCAGGGATGCTCTGAAACTGGCATCTTGCTTTCTTACAGGAAGTACAAAATGCTCCTAAGCTCTAATTAAATTCCAGACATGGGGGCTTCCTACAATGGACTTCACTCTGTTCCTTGCAGGTTTGCATGGTGCTTGTAGCTAACATATGAGGATCTGGTAAACCCAAAGTACTTCTAATTAATACCAACCTCATTTCCCAAGAGGTGGTCTAGTAAACTTGGTCAAACCCTTGGTTGACTACAGCCCAGGGCAAGACAGACAACTGGAGGCAGTAGGAGAGATTTCTCACCAAACCACCACAATCACTTTGAGAGTTGATACTACCTCCTGCTAGCTTTTATGGAGACATTTTCTAATGGAAGCGTGTAAGCTCTTGTGTCTTTGGCAGTAAGCAAGCCATGGAGAGACACTGCCACGGGAGAAGCATAGAGTGTCATACTTCTAGTTCAGTGCCCGAGTTTGGAGTCTGGATGGCAATGCACCACTGTGGGCTACATTTCTAAGATGAGTGCCTAAATCCACATGTCTGCTTCTAAAAGCAGGTACTTAAGAATCTAAAAAAAAGGTCTGCATAATTATCCTTTGGAAAGTAGTTTTTAAACTGTGCAGCTGACACTTGGGAATTCCAAGTGGCTGATCAAACTGAATAGAAAACTGTAGCTATAAAGTGAATGAGCGACCAGACTATATTGAAAAGACCAGCTTATTATGACGAGAAAAGCCAGTAGCACTTTTCCCATGATCACCCTTCAGCACTCTGATTTCCACAGTACAAACTCCAAAGAAGACAAGAGCTTTGTCCAGTATCCCACATCTGGATATTGCCCCATGCTGTAGTTTGCTTTGTGTTTTTGTTAGGCTTAAATTTTATTTCAGTGGGATGTTCTCTTTAATTTGCAAAGCATATGAGGCGGCTTGTGTATTCAGGAAGCTATTAACCACAAACCTCTGATTCCGGGGGAAGAGAGGGGAGGGCAAAATTACTGGAAATTGAGCTTTAGTAAAAAAAAAAGGTGTGGATATTCATTGAAGAAAGCAGAAAGTGTTGCTAAGTGAATCACACTGAATAGAAGAAGAGTTTATTTTCAGGACTATCTCATGAAATTTCTCTCTGTCAGCAGTTGCACCTGTGATGCACACCTGAAACCACCACAGTAAGTGCTAGAGAAAGAGCAGAATTTGAACTGCTGCATTAAAACTGTAGAGTGGCTTCCAAAAATAATAAAAATCTCACATCAGGTTTAGTATTGCTATTCCTGGGGCAATCACTGCTTTAAGAAACATCTTGCCATTAGTCTTGATCTGGATTCATCACATACACATCACACACACACACGATCCAGCAGAAAGCTAGGCAGCAGCAACGTACAATACCTGATGTGGCATAAACCCTGCTGGTTCAAGATTAACCTCTCAACAGCTTCTAATGCCCTTTGGGCCAAGACAGTGAGGTGATACAATGCTTATCGTGGTGTCCCATTGAGGTGGTATTTGTGATCTGATGTTACAAGTCCTAAAGTCCTAAAGTTAAGTTTATTGTAGAGTCAAACTACATCCAGAGGTGTATAGTTTCAGATGAGCTGAAACTCATATATAATTTTTTCTTTCAGAACAAGGACATCTACGAGAGATCAGAACACTAAAACCTTCTAGGAGCCCATGTTTCCCTCCATTGACTCCAAAGTGAGCCTACACAGTTAGCTCAGATGGCGATGCCTAGAGACAGGCAAGACAACAGCCATTCTTACTGGTGCCTTTAGCCAGCTATATCTCAGGTGCCCAGTCTCACCTGGACACGTAACAGTAGGTGACCTGAATCCTGACTTGGATTTCCAGAGACATAGGGAATTGTGTGAGACTTATTCTGCAAATCATACGTACTCCTCTTTCATTGGCTCCTGGAAAGTTTTTCCACAACACACTGTGACTGCTGGTACCAGGTAGCTTGGGATAAAGATATTCCAGAGAGGCACAAAACATCTGATACAACAGCCCTGGTCTGCTGCAGATCCTGGAATAATAAAACTGTGAACTAGGTCTGAAGCTCATCTTCTTGCACAGAGAAGGCAAAGAAAATTGATAGTCTTCTCCACTGATCTGTGCAGATGATCTGCAAAGGATGCCTCACAGTTGTCTTCTCTTCCTCTCACCCAAGAACCTTCCAATGTTTTTATTCCAGAACACATGCTAATGTTCATTCATACAATAATACTAAATGAACAGGTGATATATTTGGATCCATATTGTATTATATTTACTCAATACTTTTTACAGTTCACTATAAAGGTTTCTGCTGCATAGGAAGATGAAGTTCACCATGACTGACCAGTTAAAGTGGCCACTAAAAATATGTGTATGTGCACAGGCATACAGCAATGGGAGAATAAGCACCATGCAAGGTGATGGACCTCCTGTGATGATATTTTTATCTTTCTCATAGACAGAAGGCTGAAAGGGATGTTCCATCAGTAAGTCACCTCCTATTCAGCCTGCTCAGGTGCTGACTTCAGTAGCAAAACAGCTGCATCAGCTTTCTGGAGAAGTTGTGGGGTTTTTTTACACCCTTACATCTTGAAGCTCCAAACTCCTGCAACAGTTCTTTCTTCCTATGCTCCTCCTGGTGGAGTTTTCACAACTTATTGCTGTAGCAGGACTTGAATTACTTGAGTGATGGGAAGTGAATTGTCATGGGTCATTTTGGTATGTGTACTATGACCTGAGGGGCTTTAACTTCATTTGGGGTGACTGAGACAAAGCAGGAAGAGATTATAGTGACATTATAAGGACAAGTGCAATCATCAGATATGCCAGTGGGGATAGCAGTGTAGTGAACATGAGAGAAATTCAGCCTTTTGAGCAGAGCTGCTAAAAGCCCAACGACAAAACGCGCTGCTTTTCAAAACAGGTTACCTACAAATCATAGAATCATAGAATCGTTAGAGTTGGAAGGGAGCTTCAAGATCATAGAGTCCCA
>BJBW01006016.1:29327-41231 GCA_004320125.1 Scolopax mira | reverse complement strand
AGTGTCTCACCACCCTCACAACAAAGAATTTCTTCCTGATGTCTCATCTAAATCTCCCCTCTTCCAATTTAAAACCATTATCCCTTGTCCTGTCACTGCACTTCCTTTCAAAGAGTCCCTCCCCAGCTCTCCTGTAGCTCCCTTCAGTTATTGGGAGGCTGCTTTAAGGTCTCCCTGGAGCCTTCTCTTCTCCAGGCTGAACAACCCCAGCTCCTTCAGCCCAAGGTTGAGAGCACTATACCAGGCCATATGGAGATAATCAAACCAACCTGCAGGGCTGCTAGGGTACCCAAAGCAGTCTAACCTGCCGTAGTGCTCAGGCTTGGCTAACACAACCTTCAATGGCAAAGAAATTCAGCCCTCTGAGCAGAGCTGCTGAAATCAAAAAGGAGGGGAAAGTTACGCTGTAGAGAGGTCTACACCAGGCCTGACACTAACTGAAGTGGGATACAGCTGCACCACACCGTAAGCCATGATGTCAGCCTTTCCAAGCCTCGGGTGTCAGTACGATGGGTCCTGAGGCACCACCGCCACCCACGCGCTTTGGCACAAACAGCTGAGAAGCCAAAGCAGCAGATCTCGTCACGGGCAATATGGGTGACCACATTGCCTTTCTTTCCGCTTCTCTACAGCTAATAATTATGCCCTTTTTGGGAAAGGTATTACCAGCCCCATGGCAAACGCACATTCTGTGATGTGCAGAGCACTCTTGTAAAACTGGGGGTTTCTTGCTCGATTTAGCAGAGATGAGTTTATGAGCTGCAGCAGCAATAAAACCTCGACACTTTTGGATAATACCACTGATGGCCATCATATAGTTAACACTAATTGGGTTCCTAAATACCAGGGCGACAAATTCTTGTATCAGGATGGAACTAGTGGGGGTTATATCACGGTTTAATTTGTCACATTGTGCTTCCATGGAATCAGTTCCTTGGGGCACATCAGAGAGGAGGAGAAGTAAAGACTTTTCCCAAGCTTTTTATTCCTGTGACTTGCTTCAATGAAAACACCCACATGAGTGGCGGAGTTGTGAAATTTTTTGGTTTTTTTTTCCTTTTGATTAAATTATACAGGAGGAACGTAAGCTACAGGTTGACAATATGGACTCCCCAAGGCCGGCCGCTTCCCCACAAGCCTTCACGCCTCGGCTGGGTTATTTTTGCAGGATTCCTAATCTCGTCAGCCCCTAGCCTCTAGCAGTGGGAGCGGGGAACAAAGGCGATCAGGGGAGCGATGGCACTGCTGTTTCCCTCCCTGAATTGAAGTCATCTGAAAGCCTCGCTGGTAGCTCGGAGCGCGATGCTGAGCTCCGTAACCAGAACAGCAAGCCTGGGAGCTTTTGCCTCCGCTGCAATTCAATCAGGGTGCCTTGCAGCTCGAATTGCTACTATTTTGTGGGTCACTACCTCCTCCAATATTCTGTGTGCCCTCTCTTGTTTTCTTTTCATTTGCTATGCAGGCTCGCAGACCTTCCTGCTAGGTTTCACTTGGGAGGCCCAGAACCCCTGTTCTGCAAATCCTAACAGGACCTTGATGGATGCTAATGTCTCTGCCTTTCATATCGTTTTACCAGTGAAACCTTTGATCTGTCAGCAGTCTTTATATCAATGCAGTCATCTCATAAAATGGAGAATATGACAAAAATATCTGTTGTGCTAACGTAGAGTATCCCCCCCACCACCATCCCTCATAAAAATACAGCATTTGGGATTTTACTTTAACTTCCAGCAGCCAGATGTGCTGTGAGGGTAGAACTGGGAGCACCAAAAAAAAACCTAAACCTTTTTGGGGGATTTATTTCTTTTTTTAAAAAAGCAGTCTGGTAAAGGAACTTGTAAAGCAACAAGTACTGTACATTATGATTCAGAGCAGCAAGGGACAGCTGGAGAGACTTGATTGGCTCCAGCCCAAAGAAACAGAGGCTTCTTGTGACCAGCTGCTGTGCTGCAGCATGAATGACAAGGGTAATAATTGATTACTAACTGGCAGCTCAAAAGGAAGAAAGAATTAACAAGAGTGATGAGGTGCTTTACAGCTTGGTAACTGTAAAACCAGTAGAACAATTAGGGGAAAAAGAAAGGGTTTTCACTTCTTACCTTAGAGCTACAAGGACAGTGCTAGTTATTGTAAATCGCATGACAAGCAAGGCAGGGGGGCAGGTCAGTGAGTAATATGGGGGGCTCTGCACGCCCACAGGTCCCGAGGAATCGTTCAGCAGATTTACTGGGGAGCAGCAAAAACTCAATCAAAAGCGTCCAGCCATGCCAATTACATTGGTAGGCAAAGCAAGGTCTCCCAGCCGTCAGCCATAATATCATAGTGGATCTGAAACCTCCAGCGAATGGGGCATTGTGACAAACCAATTCTTTGCCTTTCAGTGGGTGCTGGATGGCACATAAACTCTTTCTGCCCCGAGAATAAACGCACGCTTTTTTTCTTTTCCTTCTCCCCCCTACTCCCCCCTCCCTTCTTGTAAATGGCTTTTGTGTTCACCCGTAAATGCACTGGATGCATTGTTGCTACACCTTTCTTCAAGGAGCTTGTACTGACCTCATGCTCCGGGCCATGTAAAGCCTTCTGGCCACTGAGCGCCAGGCTCTGCCCCTTTTTCATGCAGAGTAGCACCTCACTTTGGGCCAGATCATGGCCAGCATGCCAATGCAAGAAGTAAGGGGCCATAACGTGTCCTGTGTCTTGCTTCTCACACACAGGGGAATAATAGCCTCTGCGGACTATGCCCTTTCCTTAGCCCAAGTGGGAAGAAGGGAGAACTTGATGGATCCTTCATTTCCTTTCCCAAGGCATCTGGCAGCAGGAAGCATGTGCTGTGCCAGCTACAGACCCGTCACGGTTTGCTCCCTTCCCAGAGCAGCAAGGAGACAGGTCTGTCCCAGCAGCAGCTCAGCAGTGGGTGGCTCCTTTCCTGGGGCTGAAGCACCATGATCTGATCTAGCTCTCTGTGAGCAGAGCTGATAAAATCAATGGGACTAATCATGGGGAAGGGTATCATTCAGCATGAGCAAAGCTGGCAGCCTCTGCTCTGACATATGGAAGCTGGTTGAAGTCTCTTCAACCCAGACCACCCTCACCCCTCCTCCCACTCCAGAATCTGCCATCCCTGTGCTTATGAAGCAGCTCCTTACTACTGACAAGGTCTGACATCTTCCAACTCAAAGTTACCAAGATTTGTCTCTGTTTAGTTTGAGAAAGAGGAGGCTGAGTCAGGGGAGACCTCATCGCTCTCTATACTTGAAAGGACACTGTAGAGAGGTTGGTGCTGGTCTCTTCCCGCAGGTAATTAGTGACAGAACAAGAGAGAATGGCTTCAAGCTCCAACAGGGTAAGTTTAGACTGAACATTAGGAAAGAATTTTTCACATAAAGAGTGGTCAGTCACTGGAATAGGCTGCCCAGGGAGGTGGTTGAGTCACCATCCCTGGATGTGTTTAAGAGTCGTTTAGATGTGGTGTTGGGGGATATGGTGTAGGGGAGAACTTTGTAGAGTAGGGTTGATGGTTGTACTCGATGATCCCAAGGGTCTTTTCCAACCTAAATGATTCTATGATTCTATGATTCTATCTTAAGCCATTTAGAAGCTAACAACCCATCCAAATTGGGGTTTTAGCCACCTACAGCCACTACAAAGAAAGCCCTCCCTTACAGGTGAATTCCTAGTACCTCCACTGCCTACATAAGGATGATGCACCATCCACTTCTCACACTGGCCTATGAACTTGCCTCGACAACTAGTTAAGAGGTGACTTTGAATTTTTTGGAGGATAAAGATAAGGGAGAAGCATAGTCATTCACTGTTCAGGGTCTGACTGTGGCATTTCAGACCAGGGAAGTCAATGAGTAATGCACTAAGGAGGTCAGGATTGTTCCCCTCTGCAGCTAGAGGTGCAACACCTTGGGCTGCACAGCAGGGAGGATGGTGGACTCAGGCTGCTAACATGGTGTTCCACCAAAAGTAAAGCTGCCATGATGGAGGGGAGCTGAGCTGCTCCAAGGTAGGGGTAGTTGGGGCTGTCTGTGCTCCCACTGAGTGGAACATTAATGGAACGAATTTTGGACAGAAGATATTACAGTGAAGTTCAAGATGTACAAATGCAAAGGGTACAAGAAGCATGTCTTCTTCAGTCCACCCTTGAAGTCTCCCGTAAGGACTGAAAAGGGAACTTTGCTAGAAAGTCTACCAAAAATTCAAAGCCTGGGGGTGGGTTGGCAGGTCTGGGGGTTTTGTTATTATACACGTAGTGCAAAAATGTGCTTGACTAATCTAAACCTCGTGTTGCTCTCTTATACTGCTAGAGCAATTATAGCTGAGTAAAAAAACCCACATCACCCAATATGGAAATACTTTTTTTTTTCATGTTTGACATTTTTACATTTTTACTGACAGGGCAAAGCCTATGATTTAATCGGTCTCCATTTCCCATAACTGCCGAGAAGGGATTGGCCCCTCCTCCACATTTCTCAAAGGGCTGGTGATTAGAAAGAAGGCCGTGCAAAACTCAAAGGAGTTAACTCCATCTATCATGTAGCGCTGTTGAACTAGGAAAAAAAAAAAATTTAAAAATAAAAAATTTTCTCCCAAAGGTCTTCGTGTGTGCACTGCTATGTACATACTGGCTGCAAGTCTCTGTGTCAGAAAAAGGATCATTTTGAAGAAACAAGGGTTTTTTACCAGTCATTCAGGAAAATGCATTTCTTTTACTGAAGCACATTCCTTCCACATCCTTTTTTTTCACTCTTATTACTCTTTTTAGTAGCAATGCTGTGAAGAAAGAGAGAAAAAAAAGAAAGAAAACCTGGAGGCCCCAGCTCTGCTCTTGTCAAAGGTGATGGACCCACTTCAGTGTGTCAAGCAACTTGCCTTCAGTATGGACCAAACAGACACAAAGTACTAGCATCCTGGCCCAGGAAAAGACAAGTGGCAGCTGTTTCCTCCAGAGGACCTGTAGAGACACAGCTGCAAGCCAGAAAGGGCAAATAATCAGGTGGTCACAGAGACAATGGAAACCGGAAGCTGAGCACAAATTATGTCATCGATGCTGATGACGGTTTTTGGAGCTTGGAAAGAATTAGAAACTTAGAAACCCAGAGAATAAACTGATCTCAAACCCGTAAGAGTAGAATTAACCTTTCCTTTCAGCCCTCACACACACACGCTGTCCCCTCGTGCTGCTGTGACACCTCACGGGAACAGGAGAGTGCCACAGCTGATCAGAAGAGACCTCATCCTGAGGAAACATGGCATAAAAGTGCTGTGAGGATCTGGGGGTGATCAGAAGTAGGATACCTACTTGCTCTGCAAGCAGAAATGTCAGTTGTAGTAACAGCTATAAGCAGGTAAGACCATGCTTTCAGTTGCTTATCATTTTGCCATAATACTAAGTTCAAGCACGAAAACCATAGTGGAGAGGGATATCCTGGGGTTTAGCAGTTCATTCATGTTTCTCCTAGATGTTAGCAAAACTAGTTTAGATGACAGTAAGGACAAAGAGGCAGAAAGCCTGGTTGTCTTGACCGTATCTGAAAAAAAAGTGTCTATGTGGTGACTTTTGAGCTGACATTTTCAAAGACTCCATACTTACGAAGCTCCAACCCCTCATAGCCCTCACCTGGGACTTGTCTGTGCATTGACAGAGCAGCAGATCCCCCTCAGGTCTCACCAGGAAAACAGGAATGAACCCCCACTTTTCCTGTAGCTGCCTCTGCTGACCAGCCTGAGCAACACAAAGGGCAACCAAAGGCTGTTTCTTGGGCACAGCTGCCTCTCCAGCAGAGAGAGGGAAAAGAGACTAGTAATCGGGAGATCAAGAAAGAGGCATCATGACTAAGGCAGACAAGAAAAAAGACTGGGACAAGTAGACAGAGATGGATATGGACATATCCCACAGTGAGAAATGGTGGGAGACACTTCTCTCAAAGGGTAAAGAGAGTTTTGGCCCAAGAGATTGCAGGGTGATTGGCTGAGGGGGGATCTGATCAATGCCTATAAATACTTAAAGGGAGGGTGGCAAGAGTATGGGGCTGGTCTTTTTTCAGTGGTGCCAGTGACAAGACAAGAGGAAATGGGCACAAAATTGAATATAAGAAGTTCTGCCTAAACATGAGGAGGAACTTCTTTCCTGTGAGGGTGGCAGAGCCCTGGAAGAGGCTGCCCTTGGAAGTGGTGGAGTCTCCTTCTCTGGAGACATTCCAAACCCACCTGGACACGTTCCTGTGCAACCTGCTCTGGGTGGACCTGCTTTGGCAGGGGGGTAGATCTCCAGAGGTCCCTTCCATCCCCATATCACTCTGTGATTCTGTAATAAGGAGAGGAGATCAGAAAGGAGAATAATGAAAGAGAAACTGGACTGGGACAAGCAGCCGAGATTTTTTGTGGGAAAAGAAGAGTTGAGAGATGTTATTGAACTGGGACATCAGGTCTTGAGAGAGACTTTAGGAGTGAATAGGCGAAGAGTGAATAGATGAAGAAGAGAGACGCTGACAGAGAGGTCTGAGAAGTGAAATTGGAACTGTGATTCTCCAACATGGTACACCATCTCCCAGAGGATTTTTCCTTATCTCATTTTATGGATGAGGAAACTAGATCACAAGCGCATTAAGTGACTTCTCCAAAAATATGCAGGTAATTATGAAGTTAAACATCAGTCCTTCACATTTCTACTCACCATGTGACCACCCTTCTTTTTGAGACTGGACCGATTGCTTCTCATACCTTCACTATGAGGTGTAGGAACCCTCAGTTTTTCTCAGAGCTATCCTGCTGACCGGTAAGCAGCATGGGTCACTCCCTCCACCTCGCTGGAGTCCTGTTGCCTGTGGTTTTCAGGATGACGTGTGTGATGCAACCAAGCAACTCACTAAAGCACTGCATTGCGGGAGACCCAGCCGAGCCCCAGAGCGTGCCCTATCAGAGGGGACTGGGGCAGGAGGTTTTCTCATTTGGTACTGTTTGCTTACAGCTCAGAGGTTTCAGGGTTTGCTGCAAAGCTGAAATTCACCGATGCAAAAACAAAAAAAAAAAAACAAAAAAAAAGAAGAAGAAAAAAAAAAGAGTCTGGTAGTCTGCAATGTTAAGGATCCTGAAGAAGAGAGCAAGAAAAGGAACTGCACATGTACTTTCCTACCTTGCACAACTTTATTTATACAAGTGGGTCTGGCTCATGTGGCTTGTTCAGACAGCTCCAGTGGGACTTATTTAGTGAAAATGACAGTACAGGAAAGGCTTTGTAAACTCTGGGAGAAACCCAAATTCCTGTGTAAAGCGTCTTTAGAATCTTTCAATAGCTTTCCAGTGACTTGCACTGTCCATTGCGGGTTTCTAAAAACATACTAACAAGCAGACAAGCAGCAAGCAGACAAATAAAAATATTATTATTATCATCATCGCCATTATCATCATCATCATCATCATCACATTATTGCTCCACCAGATTTACCAATAGGGAAGGAAGGGTAATGCCTCTATGTAAATTATCAACTGCTGCTGAATGTGCAATACTGCCTCCCAGAAACCTCCAGACCTTTTTCCTTTTCCAGACCTTCCCTTATCACATGATAAACACACTACGATCCACCATGCGACCTCTGCTGATCTACAAACTTCAGAAATCAATGGAGATAGGTGTGCATTCTGACAATGATATTCCATGCCCCATTTAAGAAGGAGGAGAATACGGAGGAATCATTAAATACCAGGAATTTGCTAATAAAAGTGTGGAATAAAGTGGGTAGGTGCCTCATGAGACTGCAATCAGGTTAAAATTACTTGTGATTCAAATTGAAAGTAAAAGGCACTGATGCACTCAGTGCTTACAATTAAAGTGCACATCAAAGGGGAGATAGTATTATTAAGCAAAACTGAAAGTGTTACAGATAGAACACCTACTCTGCTACTCCTCTGGTTAGACATTCTCATTTCTTCACCTAGAATGCGCAGGGCTTCTCCCTCTGCTGTCATCAAACTTTCAGAATAAAAATCACTGTTTCTAAACCAGTTTCATTACAGTAAAATGTAGTAAGACAGAGGACAAGACCGTGGGAAAACTGTTCTAAGAGCACAGGCAAAGCACTAGAAGAGACTTCAGAAACGGGTGCAGTTCCTAGGTCCTTTGTAGGTTTTCTGTGTGTCTGACCAAGTAATTTGGTGCATCTGTGTTTCCATTCCCAAATGTCAAGGGGGGGTGATATCACAACATTCCCATGCTCATCTTGACGGGACTGTGTCAAGTATAGACTTAGTAGGTTAGACTTGAGACTTGGCTATAGCTTGTGACAGCCTAACAGGTAGGACATTAGGTCAATGCTGATCCTGATCCTTCTACGTAAGATGCTTTTTAGTTGGGCTGCATAGGAACATTTCACACACCTGCCTTCCTGAGCTTTCAATCCTTCTACAAGGTTTCAATCCTTGTAGAGAGGTGGGGGTTGGTCTCTTCTCCTGAGTCACAGGCGACAGGACTAGAGGAAATGGCCTCAAGTTGCACCAGGGGAGGTTCAGATTGGATATTAGGAAATATTTTTACACTGAAAGATTATTGGGCTGCCCAGGGAAGTGGTTGAGGCACCATCCCTGGAGGTGTTCAAGAGACAGGTTGACATAGTCTCTTGACGTGGTTTAGAGATGTGGTTTTCTGTTTTGTCAGAGTTAAGTTGATGGTTGGACTAGATGGTCTTAAAGGTCCCTTCCAACCTAGACAATTCTATAATTCCACGATTCTACTGACCTTACAGACATACATTTGTGCTTGTGTTTCATCCAGGCTTGGGAGACATAGCTTGCTGAAAATTCTCTCTCAAATCCCCTTCCTTTTATACAGTGAGAGCAAAACAAAAGAACCAGAACACAGCAGGCAACTGTAGGCTCCGAGTTTAAGACCACATTAGCAGGAATATATCTACATTCACATTAGATTTGCAAGAAGAAAGACTGTCAAGTCTGTGATGTTTGAAGCTATGAGAAAAGGAGGAATAAAAAGAAATGCAATAAAGCCATCTGGTGAGAGAAGAAATAAAAGTTGTATACAGGAAAGTGCATAGTCAATGACTTCTTACTACTACTTGTCAAAAGGGCAAGAGAGAACTTTTTGAGAGTAGCTAATATCAGTGGGAGGGGAATTTCCCCACCAGTGGGAAAACCGCAGCAAAATTTCACAAGGAGAGGACATGTGAGAAACAAGTTCTGATGTTCAGCACCACCTCACTACACCTTAAATCCCTCTCATGGAGGAATGCCTCGTGCCATGCAATGCTTTAACATCACAAGGTCCCGTGCAACTGGCAGGAACAGCTACACAGCTCTGGAGACTTCCAACCATACAACTGCCTGTGGGCTGCCAAGGTCCTGCTCCATACTCTTTCATAGCCCTACAGACTTCTCCCGGCTCCTGCCAGGGGAACTCATGTTTAACACTGGCCCTGCATCCTTTGTAATCACAGAATTTTCATGGTTGGAAGGGACCTTTGAGATCATTGAGTCCAACCACACACACATACGCAAAATAAAAAAATAAGAAAATAAAAACCCAACCCAACAATCTCAGGCACTAGAGCATGCCCTGAAGTGCCACTTCTACCCGTTTCTTAAACACCTCCAAGGATGGTGACTCCACCACCTCCGTGGACAGGCTGTTCCACTCCCTGACCACCCTCTCATAAAATAATTCTTCCTAATATCTAATCTAAACCCCTCCTGCCCCAACTTCAGACCATTTCCTCTGCTCCTGTCATTATTCCCTTGGGAGAAGAGGACAAACCCCACATCTCTACAACCTCCTTTCAGAGAGTTGTAGAGGGCAATGAGGTCTCCCTTCAGCCTCCTCTTCTCCAAACTAAACAAGCCCAGTTCCCTCAGCCTCTCCTCAGATGACTTGTTCTCCAGACCCCTCACCAGCTTGGTGGCTCNNCAATGTCCTTCTTGTGGTGAGGGGCCCAGAACTGAACACCGCCCTTGAGGTGAGGCCTCACCAGTGCTCAGTCCAGAGGCACCATCACTGTCCTGCTCCTGCTGGCCACGTTGTTCCTGATACAGGCCAGGATGCTGTTGGTCTTCTTGGCCACCTGGGCACACTGCTGGCTCGTGTTCAGCTGGCTGTCCACCAACACCCCCAGGCCCTTTTCTGCTGGGCAGCTCCAGCCACTCTTCCCCAGGCCTGTAGTGTTGCCTGGGGTTGTTGTGACTGAAATGTGGGATCTGGCACTTGGCCTTATTGAACCTCATCCCATTGGCCTTGGCCCATCAATCCAACCTGTCCAGGTCCCTGTGATGACAGGCCTATAGTTCCCTCTCAGTAAAGTAATTCTTCCTAATATCTAATCTAAACCTCCCCTGCTGAAACTAATGCCTCGCAACCCAGCATCTTTCTCCACGAGTGAATAACATGGGGACCATATTGCTAACCTAATTCAGGCATTGAAAGAAGGAATTCAGGATCATTAAGCCTTTTAGAAAGTGGCACCTTATAATAAATGTGACGTTGCTTTGATTCCAGGGACATCATCACAACCCCGTTGGACAGAGCACCTGTACTAGGCTCCTCAGGACAGAGGAGCCCAGGCACCAGGATGTCAGTCAGGATGGGGCTCCTTCTCCACCCACTGCATGAGCATCATTGGCTTTATGACCTCCAGGAGGAGATGGCTGTGAGTGCCAGGGATGGATCTGCAGAACGGTTACATCAGGGCGCTGTGCATCCGGAAGCAAACCCAACAGGAAGGATATGCTGTTGCAGGATACGTCTGTCACATTGCTTGGAGTTTGAAAGACTAAATTAGGTGAAAGGCATCTCTTTCACTCAGATATTCCTTCAAGACCAGGGACTTCTCAGAAGAGTTCCCATGCAGCTAGAGAAGTGCCACTGATATCAGATGCCATATAAGTGAGCACAGAGTAAAGGTCTTTCAGTTCATTAAAATGTAAGGCTTAGAGCCTGGAAGAGGGGAGGTTGGAACCAGTCTTATGGAAAACTCCTGTGGAATTTAATAGAAAAAAAATATTACAGATTTTGAAAGCTTAATGGGAATATTCCTTCCCCTGAAAAGGTTTTGGGGTTTTTGCACTGGTTTCCTTGAAAACTGTCCTCACACATTTCTGCGGACCCTCCTGGATTCGTACCTATTACATTTCACTAGTCTTTTCCATGCAGACATGCAAACTGAAACCACAGAAAATATTTTCATGCACCCTCCACCCTCCAGAGCAAACCCACCGCATTCACCCCGACTCCAGCGAGGTGTGACGTGGCAGCTTCCTCAGAGGTGCCAGCCAGCTGCAGCGGGCAGAGAGGCAGCAGAACCTGGGTGGAGGGAAATAAAGCCAGCTTTTTAGGTTAAAAAACCCCCTGTGCTCACTGCCTTTTTTCCTTCTTTCTTTTGCAGCCAAGCTGTACAGTGCTAAATCAATAGGCTCACAAATCTGAGGGAATTTATAAGCTACCCTTAGTATAAGCAACCCAGTGACAATCCCAAATGTGAGGTGTCCAAGAGCTAGCATGTCCTGCTCTGGTGAAAGTGAGCACACCTCCTGTTGAGAGCAGAGGGAGCTGCTCCCAGTTACACTGATGCTGAATATGGCCCCGTCGTTGGCTTTTCTTTATTGTTGGACATTGTTAAAAAAAAAAATAAATAAAAAACTAAAAAAAAGAAAAAGACACTGGAAAAATGTGCATTCTATCAAGTGTTGTGAAACTGCGTGGGTTGGAGAAGGCTCAGTTTTTAATAAAGGAAACATTTATTGCATCCCATTTCAAGGACTTCTGCTAGATAGAAAGGAGGAGGCAAGCAGGAAGCTGGAGCCTTTCTCCTGCTAGTTCTCCCTTTGCTATCAAACAAAAACATTTTTAATGAAAAAAAGAGAAGAAGAAAAAGAAGAAGAAAAAGAAGAAGAAAAAGA
>BJBW01006016.1:0-24415 GCA_004320125.1 Scolopax mira | reverse complement strand
TGGGAGGTGTCCCTGCCCAGGGCAGGGGGGTTAGAACTTTAAGGTCTATCTTTAAGGTCCTTTCTAACTCTAACCATTCTATGATCTGCACAGAAAAAGCATGTGAGGGACAAAACAGGGCAGCACAACCAAAGCAGACAGCTGCACAGCTCTGAGAACTATCTTGTTCTACACCAGAGGAATGGACTGTGGTTTTTGAAGGCAAAGTTCTGCCTGACAACAGCTTAGTGACACCACAGTTATCTGTAGTGTACTTACTGCATGAAACTGCCCTTCATCCAACCTGGGGGAAGTCCTGGGGACTAAAGCTGGCTGGGCAGTTCCTCCTTCCAGTAGAAAGGTGGAAGGGAAAAGAGGCATGATCAAGATGTTCATAGATGACAGTCGAGCTTTAGTGATAGAATGGCTTTCTGGAGTCATTCATACAGAGGACAGCTGAAATAATAGCAAACTCCAGGGGAGCTGCCTGCTCCTGGATCTTAAGAACACAAAGAATTTAATGTCTTTTTGTGGACCTATTTTTCCTGAATAATACCAGTTATAGCCTCTGACTGTAGGTGAGAACTAGAGCTTTAGTAACTCCTAAAATCCACTCCATTTCTTAAATACTTCAAGTAAATGGTATTAACATGAGGTTTTGCATGGAAATCAAAATATAAGTATGTCTGGTATTGGTAGAGATAATACTGAAGTGGTATATGACAAATTTTGTCTTTCACGCATCTTTGTGTAACTCTCCAGCACTTTTGCTGTCTAATCTGCCCTCCAGAAGACCTCTGCTTAATCTCTGTGTGGCTTCATAGTGTCCTCTTCGGAAAAGAAAACAAACCAAAACAAAACCAAAAACAACTTGGGGAGGGTGTGGGGTGTGTATTTTTCCATTTTCTTCAGAACTAAGATACCCGCACACCCAAACATCTACCGTAGTCAGAACTGCAGAACCAGCAAGAGGGAGTCCAGTTCCAGTGACAGACTGAAGATCTGATATGCTGAGGCAAATGATGAGAGTAAGTGGAGCTTCCAAAAAAATAGGGAACTCCCAGATCATCAACAGAACATGTATCATTTTATCCATCCCCAGAATATCCACTGACTGTAGGCTTTTAAAAACACAATTAATTCTGATAGAAAATGTATTTGCCATAGCTTTCTGACATAACTAGTTTTTTCTGCTTGTGAGGCTTGTGCTCTTCCTGGAGCCCTGGTAATTAAGGAAACTTGGCTTTCCAAGCAATAGGTCCTCTAAAAGCTCTATAGTCTTTGCAAGCTTTTAAAAACTTTCTTTTTATAAAAAAAAAAAAACAACTTAATTTTTAATAAACAGAAACCTTACTGATACAACCTTTAAGACTTATCAGCACTTGTACAAAGCAAATCCGTACATTAACTGCATGTCTTGCAGCTACCACATCCATGAGTAATGAGGCATCTCCAGCCCAGCACTAAGATTTTGATGCCAGACCCCACTGTCATGTATTTTGTCCCTCTCCCATATGGATGTGTGTGAGAAAACCCCACCTTCATATATGGTATGTCTTTCTATCGACATTTTCACATGAGAGAGGGAGGCTGAGGTAATCTTATTATCACCAAAACATTGTAAAAAAAAAAAAAAAAAACAGCAGAGCATTGGAGAACTTTAATCCTTTTCTAAATTATGGACTGAGAACATTACAATCGTGCTGAGCACAAAGGCAGAGCTGTAACTTGACAGGCTTGTATAATTTACAGCCTCCACAGTAAAAGAGGTGTTTTTATTAAATGACTGCCTGAATTTCTACAGCCACTTCAGAGCCCGATGATACTGGGGAGGTTTGCATTCTGCTGCCATCATTCAAATCCTTCCCTTTCACCACATGAATATGGCTGGGATTCCAGTTCAAAACCCATATACAGTTATTTATCTATTATTGCTTGTCAATTCAGAGCTGAGGCTATTTATGCTGGTACCTCATTTCACACACCTTAAATAGCTTTTGTTTCTCGTTTTATAAAGCTGAGTTTCCTTTATCAAATAGGCATAAAACTGTTAACTAAACAATAAGCAAAATCCATTCATCACCCGGAAAATGCCCCTTGCAAAGGTTTCTGGTTTATGTTCATGTATTCAAATTTCTATTTAAACTAAAAAAACATGTGACAAATAAAGAACTGAAGCTTTTTTGCTGACTGAATACTCATTTGCCACAGGCACCTAACATTATTTTTTCCTTCTGGATTGTACAGAAGAGCATTTTTGCAGTGAAAATGGCAAAAATACTTTTATCAGCATCCACTACAGAATATTTTTGCACTGATAAAATAAGACCAGGCAAATAGAGTGGGTAACTTCAATCTCAACACTATAGTGCATACTCTAGAAGGATGTTTACACTGCTGGAATGAAAACAAATCATAAGCAAGCTTTTAACTTAAAATAAGTAATATAAATATTTACTAAACTAGTGTTTTAAGGCCTATATTGCTAAACTATTTCTGTATTATATTGGGAGTGACAGCTATTGTTAAAATTGAACTGCTTTCATAGCAGAAAATTAATTGAAATCCATTTAGCCAGCATGGAATTTTGCATCAGTGAGTATATATTTACTGGGCCTAGAAAACTCGGGTCAGAAATTTCAAACAGATAGATCTTATCCTGGGAATGTGTTTTGTCTTAGCATGACCTCTTCTGCGGATCTCACTGATGTTTCGTAGAGAGTCTGCATCCCTCCCTCATTTAAGACAGGTCCTAGAGGGTGAATTCTGGATATCACTCCACAGCACATTAGCAGCTGCTGAGCTTTATGCCTGTGAATGCTATCGTTGACTCCAGCATAAGCAAATACACATTTAAAGTTAACTAGGTGTTCTTTATTGGATGAGAGGCACAGCACTCAAACCCTTACAATATCAAGCCTTCATGCCCCAGTTGGTCATCTTCAGATCATCATTCCTCACTCTCAGAAAGAAACTCCTTGCTGTTTTTTATCACCTTTGATTGAAAACCCTCTGTAGTCTTCAAAATTACTTTTTTTTAATCTATCTGCCAAGCAGTCTGTTGAGACAACTGGAGATGGAGCATGACATCCCCAGTACAAATCCACAAAATCAAGGAAAGGCACCTTCAGGCCATCAACTCACACACATCACTCTCTCCTCCCCTCCCACAGCTACTAACACAACACACCTCCCATAGTCTGCTGTGGGTAGCTGGGTTGTGCTCAGAAAGCCATTAGTGCTCCATGCTTTGCTTGACATCATCAATACATTCCCTTCCCACCTTCCTAGCTCTTCCGAGACAGCCCCACATACCCTGCCTGAAGCTGCTACTGCCATGCCCACCATCTTCACAGCTCCAGCCATGTGAACACTGAGGACAAAATAAGAAACCTGACTGGACCCAAACTACTCAATCCAAAACCCTAGAATTTCTCTTTGCAGGGGAGTTAGGCAAAGCCACGAGCAGAGACTCAACAGTGGGACTCGCACACCTCAGCCCTGGGCAGTGCCCCATCTGAAAAACATTTATGGCTGATAAACACTGTATCACACCATCCTTAACTCTGCCCCGTTTGATGTGCAAACCTTTATTAGGTTGCTTTTTTCTTTTCCTCCAGCTCTCCTACAGCTGGTGCAGGGGCATGTTGTGCTCAGAAATACTGGCTGGGAAACAGGTACTTGATGAAGAGACAAGAGAAAATGAGACATTTTGTCAAAAGGGGCAGAGATACCACAGAATCACACGGGGTTGGAAGGGACCTCTGGAGATCATCCAGTCCAACCCCCTGCCAAAGTAGGTCCACCCAGAGCAGGTTGCACAGGAACATGTCCAGGAGGGGGTTTGAACGTCTCCAGAGAAGGAGACTCCACCACCTCCCTGGGCAGCCTCTTCCAGGGCTCTGCCACCCTCACAGGAAGGAAGTTCCTCCTCATGTTTAGGCGGAACTTCTTATGTTCAAGTTTGTGCTCATTTCCCTTTGTCCTATCCCTGGGCACCACAGGAAGAAGACCATCCCCATCCTCTTGACACCCACTATTTAAGTATTAATAAGCTCTGATCAGAAGCCTAATTACCTCCAGTGAGGTTTTGCATAGCAACTTACATGACTTCTTATCCACTTGAAAATAAGAATTGCATGCAGACAAATAGGGGTAGAAGAGCCTTGCACTGAAGAATGCACCTCCAAGCAGCTCCACAAGCACTAGCAGAAATTCATTGGTGTTGAAACACAGGGCTAACTGGTTAAAGAGGAGTGTAGTTATGCCTGTTCCAGTCAGCAAGATCTGTGTGCACTCAGCCCCATCACTAACATGAAGGTGATGTTGCTTAGTTACGCTGTGGATGGCTGGAAATGGAAGGAAATTTAATTTCAGTTTTAAATCAGCTGTTAAATCAGAAAAACTTAGCATGCAGGATGCTAGCCTTTTTTTTAATTGACTACGTATTTATATATATGTAGTCCACCAAAACAGAAGTCTATGCATTTATATGCATGTATGAACTTTAAAACAGAAGGGGTTGAATTTCACATAGCGTCTAATTTCAAAGACTTTCTGTAAGAGTCTTAAGGGTATTAAGAGACCTCAAAAAAATCCAAACTGCAAAAAAAAGTAGAAAGTCAAAGGGCGTTCAAACTAAGCTTACGTGAAATTTCACACCAATTGGCCACTTAGATTAAGCAAGGTATTTATACTCCGTTTTCACGACACCATTATGGCTTTGGAGTCATTTCAAGGTACTGCTTTCATTTACTTGAACAGAGGGAGTTGCATTTACCCAGAGGAAGGCATGTTCCTGATTGCTTTTCCAGGTGGCATCTCAGATATTGAGGCTAGCATCTAAAGGTGTTCCAGCTTTCAGTAGATTTTTAGGACTCTTTCTATATTTGAATCATCTGATGTTTATTAAAAGCTGGCGCTTTTTTGTTCACTCACTATAATATTTTCCCCTCTGTAAAGAAATGCAGAGAGAAGTGGCACAAGGACAGCATGTCTGCATGGCACTGTGACTGAGTCAACAGGACAGCACAGCTCTTGGACCGTGATGGTCTCCACACGCAGTGCTGCTCTGCAGCATGGGGATGTACAAGTTCCTCTGGGCCCAGTGATACCTTTTGGAATATTTTTGTTATAGGACATAGCACACTGTTAATATAAAAAAGGCAACGTTTGTGTTTTTCCCTTTTTCCACTCTACAGTCTCTCTTTTTGTGGAAGTTTCCCAGTGGACAGCACTGCGTAAGCTTCTGGGGATCTTCAGTTGAGCTTCACTCAACTTTTTGCTTGTTTTACTCTTTTTCCTTATAGCCTTCCCATTTTCTGACTTGCCCTGGCTGCCAGGCTTCTCTTCCATCACAGGTCTGGCAAATTGGAGATCCTTTGTCTCACCCCACACAGTTCTGCTTTCTCAAGAACATCCTGTTGCAAAGGATCTGCATTTCACAATGTACTGGATTAAAAATAGATTTATCCAGAAACGATTTATCTCCTGATTGTTAAGAGTAGGAAATCCTGGAAAGGGAAAATGTTGTGAAGGGTTTCTCATTCCCCAGAAAAGAAACACCTCCAGATAATTTTTAAAATGTTTGTGAATTCTTCAAAACACAGTTTTCAGACTGTGAGGACTAAAAGTCTCAGGAAAGCCTGAGCTCTGCCAACCTTTCAGAAGTCTGATTAGGCATACAAAGCCATTTAGGAACAAATCATGCACTAGCCACATGATTTTGGGAAAGTGAGAAGTCAACAAATTTTGTTGCCTGTGACTCATCCATAAAAAATAAGAATTATAAACTTTGGTGCTCATATTTGGTCTTTTTAGTCCACTTAACAGGCATGTTACTCAGAATGAGGATTTTTCTCTCTGTTCGGTAGAAACTAGCAGGAATTACTAATGGTGAGAAGATGGTTCTGTAATCCTGTAAAAATATATAAATGGCATTTTTATTCTATTCTACATTTTTGGTTATGTTGTCTAATTCTTTAGCCCTCCCAAAGAAACAAGTATTTCTTTCCTATATGCTTCAATTGCTGAAAAAGTACATACACAGGAGAAGGGGATTGCTTTTCCTTGGAGAAAAAAAAAAACCAAAAAACAACAGAAACGTTCATAAAAATGTATGTAACACTTTACAAAGAAAGTGTTTTAAACTAAAAAGTTTCATGTGGCCTCAGAATTTATTTTGGGCTAATAAAATGAAGTAACAGTGAAAAACTTGCAAGCCAGCTGCCAGTCTTTTTTCAGCTTCCCACTGAAATGTGCAGGAAATGAGGTAGACAGATGAAGACCTAATGACTAAACCAAGACAAGGAGAGTGCATTACCTAGAAAGCTCACCTGATTAGTGGGTAGATGAATTCTCCATGCCCTCAATAGAAAAAATAGGTGAGAAATAAATCCACTCAGGCTAGAAATAAGAAGACTGTGAAGACAGAAGACAGTATTTCCACAGACTGATTGGGGTCTCACCTCATCAAGCTCAGTGTTGCAAGTCTCACCTCATCAAGCTCAAATCAATTGACCATCACATGTCTAACAGACCTGAAAAGCATTAGGAGAGATCTCCCAGGAAGCTCTGTAATATCCAACATGAAAGACTATCAAAAGTTACAATGGAGAGGAGCTCCATGGTAGTGAATTCATTCCCTGGAAGTAAGGCAGTAGCTCAGTTATCTAATCAAGGTTAGTGGTGATCAAAAGTCATTACTCTATTGACTGATAATTGCAAAGATCAAGGTCAGTGCAACATATGCATGAGGAATTAAAAAATCTGAGTTTCTACTGAAGGTCACCTCTTGGCAGCATGTCATGCTGACATCTCAAAATTTTAGAGGACAATATGGAGACCAAATGGCTCACATGCACCATGGGAAGTGTTATTAGTGCAAGGAAGGATAGCAAAGCTCTAAGAAAGTATCTGGATCCATTATTCAAACAATTGGGGTTTATGTGAAGATTGTAATTGTGAAGATACGTAATTTTTGAGTGCTAAGTCAGCCACAACAAATTCCATTTTACACCTTAGTTCTTTCTGGATGAGAATTTTGGTTATGAATCATTCCATCAGAAATGGACTCAGCTGCAGTATTTCATAGAAGCAAAGAATCACAGAATATCCTGAGTTGGAAGGGACCCGTGAGGATCATTAAGTTCAATTCCCAACTCCGCATGGGGCAACCTAAAAACTAAACCATGTATCTAAGAGCATTGTCCAAATGTTTCTTGAACACATTAGGCTTGGTGCCATGGCCAGTTCCCTGAGCAGCTTGTTCCAGTGTTTGACCACCCTCTCATTGAGGAATTTTTTCCTAATATCCAACCTGAACTTCCCCTGACACAGCTTTAAGCCATTTCTTTGCATTCAGAAAGAAGAGGTCAGCACCTCCCTCTCCGCTCCCCCTCATGAAGAAGTTGTATTTGGAAGGAAAAGATCAGGGTCATCAGAATTTGAAGCAGTTCAGAGACTGTTCAGGTCTGTTATATGAAGAACAATATGTTCTGAATTCATTAATTCTGATTTTTAACAAATTTTCTGACTTCAACTTGTAGCTACTGCAACAGTGTCTCTTATCAACTTTCTCGAGTCAGTCTATAAAAACCTGAACAGCTCCTGTGGTTTGTGATTGTTGCTCTTGTAGGCAACTTGACAATGGTAAAAGTCATGTTTTAAAGAAAAAAGAAAGAACAGACACTGGCTGGCCTACCCTGCCCTATAAGATCCTTACACTTTTACCATTCTTTCACTTCCCCCATCACCACTAACAAAAGATGGTAGAAATAGAGGGCATTTGAGATAAGACATTCATGCAAAATGTTTTCCAATCAGATTTGATATCTCAGGATGCCACTGACAGGCTAGTGTAACACACTCATGATCGATAGCTCTAACCAACAGTACCTTTCCCTCCAAATCTTTCTCCTCATGTATCATAACTGGGGAGAGACCTAGGAACTTCAAACTCTTGAGCAACACATTCATCCATGAGAGGTTTTAGCATCATCACACACCCCTTTATAGACAACTGAGGCATGACCTAAAGACCCAAGGTCTGCACCTAACTAAGAATAGAAAAATGGTTGTGGACAAGCCTTGTGGACAACCTGGTTAAAGACCTTAGCTGCTAGATAAACCTGTTGAGGTGTTGCCAAGAACAGTTTTTATTCTTCTTCTTGCTCTACAGATCTAGGTGACCACTGCAGTCTCACACAGAGACCCACAGCTACCATGAGCCCCCAAATGACTTTTCTTTTTGCTCAAGAAAAAAACAGTGCCTCAAAGTCAGTCATGAACGGCCCTACCAGGTCACTGCCTGACCATGTTGTGTTGGAGGAGGAGGAAAAAGAAATTAAAAAGCAAAAGATGAACAACCCAGAGATTAAAATATATTTGCCACCTTAGTGATGGCAAAGAACAAGGAAAAGTCATGTTGAAAATCCAGTGGTTTTCAGCACACAAAGCTCCTCTGCGGGCAGAGAACAAGCACAAAGTCTAAACTCAGCCTATTCACATTCGGTATTGGAGAAACAACCAAGCAGCCTCGGCAAGACAAACAAACCAAATACTCTCCAAAAGGGTGTTTGAAAGGGATTAAGCCAATTGGAATTAAGACATGGGGGAAACATCTTAGGTACATTAGGTCTGTATCTAATCTTGTGCTGCATGGGCACCGCAATTTACTATAAGCCAGCAAAAAATTTAGAGGAAGCCTAGTAAAAATTTTCCTAATTCATTTTCTACAGAAACCTGTGAGCATCCATGAGTTTTTAAAATTATAAAATATGAGTCTTTGCAATGAGATGGAGAAGTATCGCTCTATTTATAGCCCTGCTACAATGACTTTTCCCAGGAAAGGTCATGTACTTATTATTTGTCTGAAGATCCATTGGTGCTACCCTACATGAAGGGCAAACTACGCTACAAGGTACGTGTTTTGTATCAGAGCCTACTGAGCAGCCAAACACTGTAACGGCCCAGATGTTGTTTTTTAGAAGGAGCTGGTAAACAAAAAATACAAATCAAGCAGTCACGTTCCCAAGGTAAGACAAAATCATGTTTTGCTGCCATTTACCAGTTAACTCTCGACCAGCACAAAAGTCTACCCAGAGAAAGGCAGGACGAAAACACTGAGTTTGGCTCCAACTCATTTCCCAGATGCCAGGGTGGCCGTAGTATTGTATTTACATGGGCACCAATTTAATCAAAAGTACCCTTATCTGATAAAAGCCTAAATAAAACTAAGTAATGACTTTGAGATTTAACACACAGTTCAGAATATTAAATAACCCTCCCTACACTAAGAATAAATATTCCAACTTTCTTCCAAGGTTCCGAGATTTCTTTGCAAGTGCACGAGTTCAGAGAGGAAAGGAGCTAAGGGTTGGCATTAGGAGAGAGCAGGTATGCAAGGATGCAAACATCTATGTGCTGGAAAATGAGATAATTTAAAACTTGAGTTGAGGACAACTAGGAATTTCCAACACCAGAAAAATATCACATTCGTTTTCCTCCTGCCTCAGGAATGATTCATCAAATGCAATAGTAAAAAAAATGACACAGAAATTGCAAAACTCCTAATTTTGTCACTCTCTATCAAAACAATTTCAGCAGCTCTTGACTGATATGTTTTGATTTGATCTGTCAAAAACATCCTACGTGTTTCATTTTGAACTAGCTCGATATTAAGGAGCACTTTGCAGTGGTGCCCTCCTGGGAAGGCACAGCAAAGGAGCTCCCAACCTTCTTCATCGCTACAGGCCACCCCATCCGTATTTTCCTGCTTGCTTAAAGAGGAGGCTGCACTAAATTGCTGGGGGACAGGGTCTGACCAGAGAGCCCAGCCACAGGACTGCAACTCCCCTTCCCAGGAAGCAATGGGCCACAGCTTCATGCAGAGCCTCTGACAGACAAAGCAGTTGGGGTCATTTCAACACCAGACTCACCTGAAGCAAAGCACCGTTAGGAAGCCTGTTGGGCAGATTCAGAACATTTTGATGGTCTCAGCAAGTTTTAATTTTTTTTTCCCTGGACTACATGGAATAATTTGTGGTCACGGAAATGCTCTTAGGCATGCAAGGCAAGTAGCTCTGTTGGAGCACCAACACACATGGAGAAAACTCATAGTACAAAATGCCAGATGTACAATGATCTAATTTGGTTTTCCATTGTTTTCTCTACCAGGCAGTTTTATATCACACCCCTGGCCATGATTTGCAAAGCATGAAAAATTTAGCTTTAAAAAAAAATACATTACTTTCAAACTCTCTTTTTATTGCCGTGGTTTGTATTTTGTTGTGGTAGACACTTGTTAAAGTTCATTCTCTCCATCTATACAGTCTTTTCCTTATCACTTGCAGCACTGTACATTTTACAGTTACAGGGGACCCTTTTGATTCAAACATTTATATCTCCTTTATCGTCTCACAAGAAAGTCCTTCCTCCCATTGCAATGGATCTTTTATAAGTCACCCTTTTAAAGGAAGGGTACTTCAGAGCCTGGTGACTCCAACACACCTACTTCCACCCCTAGTTGAGACATGAAGGACTTTTTCAAGGTATTTTTAGGTGTAAGAATTTAAATAACATACTGCTAGCCTAGCCAACACTGATGGCTGGGTCTTCAGACCATGAGTGAGAGATCCAAAGTGATGAGTGATTTTCTTTTCTTTCCTTTTGAGCACTTAAGAGTTGATGCCTCCTCTTTTGAAAGGGCCTTTGGAACACAGACTGAGGATGACACTGTGTGAAAGCACTCCCAATCACTGGTTATTTGGCAGGGAAGTGTTTCATCTGGTGGTGCTTCCATAACACACCCTTCCCGGCACCAGCCCTCCTTCCCAGGACTTACAGCCCAGTCTAAGGCAGGGTGGCCTTGAGAATCCCTCATCCCATAAATCTAGCTTCTATCCAAAACACAGTATGGAAACAACTAGGGGGAGCATGAGGAGGTTGCACATTATTAGACATCTCCAGGGTAAGAGAATCGTGAGAAATAGGCAGCAAGAGATTGAGGAATCTGTTTTTTGCCAGATAAATATGATTAATTTTTGGACCAGTTACACAATTAGTGGGTGAAGGGAATACAAGAGATAAAATGTGTTTGGATTTTAGTAAAATATTTGATCTCGTGTCCCATGAAACCATCAGCAGAGGAATTAGTCCAAATCAGCTTGGGGAAAAAAAAAAAAAAAGTATTAACATGTGGGCTGCAAACTGGCTAGAAGACCAGAAACAAAGGGTAATGATAAACAGCAGTGAGTCAAATTGGGAGGACCTTGTTTGGTTTTGATTTCCTGAAGAGTTAAAATGATCAGTGCTAGCACCAGCGTTACTGAACTGCATTCATCTTGTGATCAAGGATGAATGAATGATCCATGCATGAAAGAAAGTTGCAGGTGATAATAAATTGGGAAGAAATACAAATACAAGAGAGGAATTAAAAAAAACAACTATCAAACATACAAACAAACAAAAAAAAAGGTGGGGCAGGCAGAGGTATTAATGATTTTCTGCTGGAGCCTAGAAAATGAAGGGGTAGCAGAAGAATCAGGTGGGGATGTGGAGTGGAGCAGTGATGCTGAGGGGGATAACAGCCTGGAAGTGGCGAGTCAAAAGCAGACCTGATCCCCGGGGTGCCCACTCTTCAGGCTGAAATCCAGCAAAATCCCTAAGCAGGTGCTTAACTTTAGTCATGTAAGTAATCACCGAGTCACTGACAGTGAAACTAAGCCCTCTAAAAGCTTTGCTGAATTGGTACCAGACCACTCAGCAGCTTGTGGAATCACAGAATCTACATGGTTGGAAGGGACCTTTGAGATCATTGAGTCCAACCATACACAAAACCCAAACAAAAAAAAAAAAAGCCAAAACACTAAACACAAAACAAAACACCCACCCCAACAATCTCAGGCACTAGAGCATGCCCTGAAGTGCCACATCTACATGTTTCTTAAACACCTCCAGGGATGGTGACTCCACCACCTCCATGGACAGGCTGTTCCACTGCTTGACCACCCTCTCAGGAAAGTAATTTTTCCCAATATCCAATCTAAACCTGCCCTGCTACAACTTCAGACCATTTCCTCTGCTCCTCCTTTCAGGGAGCTGTAGAGGGCAATGAGGTCTCCCCTCAGCCTCCTCTTCTCCAAACTAAACAAGCCCAGTTCCCTCAGCCTCTCCTTGGATGACTTGTTCTCCAGACCCCTCGCCAGGTTGGTGGCTCTCCTCCGGACACGCTCCAGCACTTGGAGCCCTTCACCATTTTTTTCCAGGAGCACCTTTCACTGCTCAATACACATTGAGACTATGGGCTCCCTGGGCTCAGAAAGGCTGTCCCCTAAGGAGATGTACCCAGCAGATGTGGATTCTGCTCACACAGAAGGATTTTGGAAGTCCAAATTCCAATCAGACTCAAGCAGAAAGAGTGGAAATTCCACTCTTCTCTGCAGACAAAAATTTCATCAGCAATAGTACATTGATTCAGAACGGTCCTGGTTTATGCTCAGGTGAGTTGGTTTTTTTGACAGTAAGATCACACACACTCAATACAAAGTCTCATTGAAAGAGTTGTTTCAAAGTGAAAAATGACGCTATTTTATAAAAAGCAAGCAAACAAACAAACACACTAAAAAACCCACAAAAAAAAAAAAACAACAAAAGTCAAACTGTGTCTTTTCATGAGTTTTCCTTTACACAATTTCAGAGAAACTGAAACCAGTTTACTAAAGAACTCAACATTTTACAAGATTAGCTTTTTGTAATAAAAGCAGTCTGATCTGTCCTGCTCCTCTTGCATTTCCGCATTTCCTATTTATCTTTCTCACAACAAATACTGGCATGATATTACTGATTGTCTGCATGCCTTGTACAAGAAATTCTGATTATTTTTTCATTCTCACCAGCAATTCTTCTGCTACGCGGTGCACACTGGTCTCACTGCTCTCCAGTCCCCAGGACGGGCAAATCTCACCTTCCCCACTTCATCAGAGACTTAACTTCCAGCTCTGCTTGGCCCTGAAAACTTGATAGGTTTTGTCACTTTTTCCAGAACATTTCTGCAGGATCAGCTCTTCTCAGAGGAAGGGGGGTGGAAAACAACCAGCCAAAATAAAAAACCACCCCAAACAAACTAAAACCAAGCAAATAAAAAAAAAAAACAAAGCAGAAATTATCATACATCTTCCTTTAAAAACAGTACCTAGAGCGTTTTGTTAGGTCTTGTGGCTTTTTCTTATGGCCCCAAGTTCTGGAGTAAAAGATTATAGAAGAATTTTCACCTTCATTGATTTTAAGCTCATGTGCTTTAGGGCATCTTTGCTCATGGTATGTTAAGGTTGATGCTGGCAATGTAGCAACTATCACACCAGGATGCCATCCAACAACTTGCTCCATAACCATTTTACCTCCCTATCAGAAGGCTTCACCTCATCACCTCTTGTCCCAATTTCCCACCTTAGCTCTGTCCCAAACTCCAGCTTGGACTGCGTCACTGCTCGAAGAAACCTCCATCATTCAGGACACAAAACAGACAGGAAAGTATCTCACAGCTTCTTAGAAGCTCTTTTATCTTCCACACCCAGGTGGTTTTGACTTGATAGTGACTCAAATGGTCACCACGGGACTTCTGGGTAGAAAGCTTATGCAAATGAAGCTCTACCAATAACTATCCCTCCCCTTAATCACCAACAGGTGGGAGCAGAGAGCTCCCTCATCAAAGCCCCTACCAGCCCAGGTGCCTCCCAACCTCTCCTTAAGCTCCTGCCCCCCTTGAAGAAAGGTCTCTTCCATCCTCACAAAGGAGCTACTGTCAAGTTCATAACCTCATCCATGCTCCACTTAAGGATGGATCTGTAACTGGGAAGTTACTCCAGCAGCACACAAGGAAAAATGTTTATCAAGAGTGTTGCTCAGTTGAACACCTCAGAAGTGGTTAAAACTGAGCAGGATGGTGCCTACCAACAGAAAGCACTTGGGCTCCCAAGGGACACATCAGGTATGCACCTTTTCTTGTGCAATGCCATGCACTTAGCAAGGTTAAATTCCATCTGCCCTTCCAATCTTGTTTCCTTCACTTTTCCCCACTGAAGGTGAAGTTTTAGAAACTTCCAAAAAGGAGACTATAACAAAATGGTAAAGCTCCCACCAGAGGGAGAGAATTAGAATCCATAGGTGTGAGCATCACCTCCAGGAAGAAGATTGAATCACTCTTCATTTGCACCAGTTGTTTAGTCCCATGGTTCCATGAAAACCATGGTTCTTTTCCTTTCCCTGGTCAACTACAAGTTGAAGAACAATGAGGGTCACCATGCAGAACTCCTCAAAGCATTGAAACCTCCATCATCCCTGGCTAGTGGTCATGCTGATATCCTCTGAACATAAGCAGTCTGCTGACTGACAGAGTCTTCGGAAACTTTTTGATGAAGAACCAACTTTAAGGATCAACAAGGAAGTAAAACACAGGAGCTGACCATCCCAGTGAAGTCCTTGATCCATCCCTTCTTCCATTATAGTCTTCCCATGGCTTTGCTTTGGGTTTTTTCTGCAGGATTTTTTTATGGAGTGATGAAAAACCTTCTGAGCTGTGGTGAGATCATTGGGAATAAACAGTTGATGAACCCCTTTGAGCTCAGCACCTTTGTTCAGTGGCCTGTGGTTGACAGAGGACTTCTCTTGGCGATGAAGTTGATCGCTTCTAACCCCATGCTACTTTTCGGAGCAAAGTTTTTATTCCTCTTGTTACACTGTCCCCATAAATAAGATTTTATAGATTTTACAATTCCTCAGTGTGAAATATTACGCCTGTAATAGTGAAATCTGCGCGAGCAGTTTCCCCAACACTTTTTGTTTCCTGTAAGCATTTAGCTAAAACCGTTGTAGAACATTTGGAATGTGGCCGATACTGGGCCACCTCGGTCCCTTGGTTTGCTCAGATTACTGCCAGATTTGTTAATTCCCCCTCACGCCAACTGAGATGATGCACTATCTCCGGGCCAGTACCATGCTGCAGCCTGTCAAAACATGATGGAAGATGGCCCTGAATCCTTCCTTGACTTAAACTGCAGCTGTCGTTTTCTATCAGTGCCCACTGTCGTAGCTCAGCTCCTGCTGGCACAGCACCCTCTGCAGAGTTTAAGCTTTGCTTTTTCGCTGCAGGTCTCCACTTCTCACACAACTGATGCTTTTAACTCTCCCTCTCTTCCTCCCCCCCCCCAAAAAACCTTCCTCTTGCTCCTGTGACTTTTCTTCTCTGTCCCTGTAACCTTCTGCGCCCAAGGTCCCACGCAGTTCTCTCCCTTCACTCCCATCACCACAGTCATGCTTCCACCACAGTATTAAGCCATTGTTGGGGGAGGGCAGAGAATAAAATGATTCAGAGGAACCTCTTCCTAGGCTCTAAATGTCAGATGAGGAGTATTTGCAATAGGGTCAGGCTAGCAGCAACATCTCCCCCAACATGAGACTCCACTCTTGGGGTGACTCTTAATTTACACTGTCCCAAGTGGTATCCATGACCAGGCCCCCCCGTGATGGTACTGGCCACACATGCAGCAGTACAATGAGAGGCAGCAGGTGGGTCTGAACTGAAGGGCAGGGAGCCCGGAGAAGAAATTAGATGGTACCATTCAGCATGCTGAGCAGCAATCACAGGACAGCAGATGCACCGCCGCTGCCAAGTTTCTGTAAGGGCTGAGGAAGAGAAGAGAAGCACAGAAAGGTCTGTGGGATGGTGAAGAGGCTCTGCTGTGTTTTATAAAGAGACCTTTCCCTACATATAGACCAATAGAAGAGAAAGGACACATTTGTTGGAAAGCACCAACAGTGGACTAGCTGTGGCCCATACTCCACCTACTCCTTTAAGCTTCTTTTTGCCATTCTTTTCAGTTGCATGTCCTAATCATAGAATCATAGAATCATATGGGGTTGGAAGGGACCTCTGGAGATCATCTAGTCCAACCCCCCCACCAGAGCAGGTCTACCTAGAGCACATTGCACAGGAGCTTGTCCAGGTGGGTTTTCAATGTCTCCAGAGAAAGAGACTCCACCATCTCCCTGGGCAGTCTCCTCCAGGGCTCTGCCACCCTCACAGGAAAGAAGTTCCTCGTCATGTTTAGGTGGAACTTCTTATACTCAAGTTTGTGCTCATTTCCTCTTGTCCTGTCCCTGGGCACCACTGAGAAAAGACCGTCCCCATCCTCCTGACAGCCATCCTTTAAGTATTTGTAACCATTGATCAGAGATCATTAATCTCAGCAGTAGGATGAAAAAAGGGGATTAACTTTTCCAGAGCAGAAGCTGGCACTCTGGCTTTGTGTCAGCCTATCTGAGAGCTAATTCAGACAGAGCATTGCATTTTTAAAGTTGACCAAAAGATAAATGTCTCTCAAGTCTGACTCTCCTCCAGATGGCTGTAATGCACATACACCTACACCAACAGAGCAAGGCTGACATCTGCCCAAGGCGGGTTTCACTGCCTTAAACTGTTAAAATCATGTAATATTTTCACTCTGCACTTTGTATAACAGGTGGATGCTGTGGAAGCCTTCACGTATTTCTCCTCACAGCTCTCCTGTTGCTGGGGGAGTGCACCACAGGTCTAAAATGCCCTAAGAGAAGGTGGAGCTGCCTCTAGTCCTCCTTGCTGGCACGTGGACACGTGTCCCTGGGTGTCTGACTCTGCACAAACACAACCCATGGCACAATCTTTTGCTCTGCAGCCTTGCAACATGGCAAGTAAGACAAGAAAGGAGAAGCAAAGCTGGGAAGCAATGAGATGCAACTGAGCCAGTTCAGACTGAGGACCTGCTTAGACCTGTGTCTTGTCTCCAGCTATGTCCATTTCTTTCATTGCTTTCTTTTTCTGTTCCAGTATCCAGGCCTGGATTTGGTGCTTCCCAATACCTCCCACCACACTCACACCAGAGCCCACCACTGGGCAGTGTCCCAAGCAGCTGTGACACAGGACTGCCTCAGGGAGGCTGAGCAGAGCTGGGCATAACCCTTTTACCCTCCCTTGTCCATCTGTCTGCTTATCCCTCCCCCTGTCCTCAGCCCACACTGCTCTCCCCAGCACACACAAATGTCCATGCTGGCAAAGCCCCTTGGCAGAAGGGGCAAGGGGTGGCCAGCTCTGTGCTAAACCCACCGTTGTACCCTCTGCCCTTCTCCTTTCCTCTTCAAGAAAGCATTTCCCAAACTTGCTTGGGCTGAGCTGGCCAGAGAACTCCCCACGGTGCCCACTCCCATGGCACCAGGATGTGTCTCAGTCCTCGTGCCCACTTGTGCAAGACTGGGCAGTGGAAGGTGCCAGCTAAATGGGAAAGCCGCTGCTGGGTTATTTGGGGGTTTTTTTCACACATGTGGAAGAATTACTTCAAGAATGGGAAAAGGAAAAAAAAAAAGTTAAGGAAGCAGGAAAAACAAACAAATAAAAGTTGATGTCCCCAGGGTCCCCAGGCAAAACCCAAATCTGTAAGGAAAGGTGAGAGAGATGCAAGAGTGGGACGAGGGCACATAATACTTCCCCACGTTTGCTCCCATTTCCATCTTGCTCGGGAGACAACGGCAGTCAGTGTGCCTGGCTGGGCCCACCGTCCTCTGCCTGCAGAACAGCTGGCTAAATTCCTTGAATCCAACCCCAGAGTGTGCCTGAGATGGACTCACGTCAAGATAACTACATCTGCTTTCCTTGTAGGCAGAAAGAAGCTGTGTGATTTGCACATGCCGGAGCTGGAACTACCCGGGAAGCCCTGGTACTCTCTGACCACTAAAAGCAGGGGCTCCCCTTAGAAGGCAAGGTCCAAATTAAAGGGCAGAGAGAGATGCAAGCATCAGGCAGTGAGAGAGCATTTCCCTTTCTGTCACATGAAAGATGAGTTCATTATAGAACATCCTCTCCCAAGCCTGTAGGGAAAAGCTTGGAGGCTCACGGATAAAACAGATTGAGTTATGTCTTCCTTCACTTTAAGTGAGTACAAACACAAGGATTTTTATTGTCCCCAGTGTTAGCAACGCTGCATCGTCCAAAAGGCCTTGCTCATTTATCAGCTTTCTTAAAACTCTTTTGTTCACAAGCCTGGCCTGTGTGTGGACACCGAAAAAGAATTCGGCTCTATCTAGTATCAGCCCGCAGCTGTTCAGTGACAGAAGGACTCAAAAGCTACAGATATGAACATGGGAAAATCCACCCAAAGCAGAAGGAAGGCACAGTAAGCAACAGCTGCATGACAAGAATATGCTGTTTCTGTAGTGTGAGAATAATAAATAAATAAATAAATAAATAAAAATCTACAGCTACAGTAAGCATCAGAAAGTTGTCGTCAAACATTTTAACTGCAATTCAGTTCAGAAGGTAAGCAAAATTACTTTTCCTTCTAACTTTCTCTAGATATCTAGTGCTCTTCTAGACATATGTTCTAATTCACAGCAGGGTTTGGGAACTCCAAGCCAGGAGCTGGGTCCTTTGAACAGTCTTCTAAGTGCTGGAGTCAGCAGATTTCAATCTGTCCATGACTTTCATAGGAAAAAGGACAGCATGAGCACAAAAAAACCCCAGTCCCCCAAATCCTTTCAAAACTCCGCTTATAATATTCTGATAATTCATTATAAGGCTATGTTTGAGTCATAGCATGGTGGACTCGTGCTTTTTATGCTTCCTTAAATCAAAGTGATTCCAGGCACAGTAGATTTCTAAGCATGTTCTCAGGGTATGGGTCCTCCCTGAGACCCCACAGCCAGAACCAGAGATTAACACTGGCATTCCCAGCTTTCCAGGAGTTTCAGCTTGTAATTCTGCATGCACACCACCCTTGTAGGCCCTCTATAATTTGTCTCTGCAGGGATAAACAGTTATTAAAATACACAGCAGATCAACCATAAAAACAATCACTCTCTACTTGAGATGTGCAAGAAAAGATAAAGGACTCAATAATGCAGCAGAAGAGCCCATCAGCACTTCCCACATCCCTTTCTTCACCATCCTTTCTCAGCCCCTTTCCAGGTCCTCTCAGGAGAGACTTCTTTCACTCCTGCATGAGGTCTCTCAGGTGCTATCCCATTTTAAAGAACCCTACTTTTGCAGAAGTATGTTTCTCTCTTCCTTTTTTTTTTCCTTTCCAAGCTTTCTTTGCGTATGGCTTCTTAGCCCTGCTTCTAAGGGACTGCCTTTCCCTCAACTCCAACTTGCTCTAGACAAACCCTCTAGTGATGGTAGCCTCACCTTCTCCAGGATGGAGCAACAATTTGGTATCAGAAGCCTGAAGCTAACGAGCCCATTCAGGTGCCACAGTCTTTAACGATCCATCCATTCATAGACAGAGAAACCAGCTCCACTGCCTTCTTTCCCCGTGCAATGTTTGTGAGATAAGGGCACAGCAAAAGACAGTCCTAGAGTGTTAAGGATGGAAACCATCTGTAAAATGAAAATGGGATTTTATACTGTGAATAGATTCTTTAAAAATACCACCCATCCCCTCCATGCTGATGAGATATCAAAAATCCCATGGGGTTGGAAGGGACCTCTGGAGATCATCTAGTCTAACCCCCCTGCCACTTCAGGGCCACCCAGAGCAGGTTGCACAGGAACGTGTCCAGGTGGGTTTGAATGTCTCCAGAGAAGGAGACTCCACCACCTCCCTGGGCAGCCTCTTCCAGAGCTCTACCTCCTCATGTTTAGGTGGAACTTCTTATACTCAAGTTTGTGCCCATTTCCTCTTGTCTTGTCCCTGGACAAGAGAGGCTTGTCCCACAGAGAGGCTGTGGGATCTTCATCCTTGGATATTTTGGCTGGAGAAGGCCCTGAGCAACCCAATGCAGCTTACAAGGTGACCCTGCTGTGAACAGTGGACTGGGCTAGATGACTTCCAACCTAACTCCTTGCACAGGCAATGCTGCTCTGAAAATTGTGTATCTTTATATCCAGTAAACCAGCTGAAGGGCAGCACCACCCTTTAGGGAGCATCAAGCCATGGACAAGAAGTTGTGTATGTCTGTGAAGACCAACTTCAGAATCAGGGAAAAGGACAATCAAACACAAAGGGTTTCCTAGTTGAAAGCAAGCAAAACAAAATGCTGTGGCAATGAGGTAGCAGAGCTGCAGAGAGGAGAGAAAGACATTTCTTCTGACAGCCCTGGGGAAAGGTAGCCCTTGAGAAATTGCCCACTGTCACCAAGCTGCTTTGCCCCCATGGGGCGATGAGGGCCTGGGAGCATTTCTTACCACTCCAACAGGAGGGCAGCTATCATTTCAGCTGCCTTCTTCTCTTGCTCCCTGCCCAAGTGACCTTCTTTCCCACAGCAGAGGTTCTTTGGTCAGACCATTTAGATTTTGGGTGTAACGCAGTCAAAGCAGATGTGACTTTCACCATGCCCTGGACCCCAGTCATCCAGAAACACCTTGCACGAAAGCACTGGGAGCTGAGACTGAAACGGCTGGGGCTAGAGCCTGAAACAAAGATGTTGGTCACCTCATGGAACAAAGGCACGTCCTTGAGGTCTTTGTTCCCTTTAATTCACACCAGTTTACACCAAAAAGCCTCACCAAGGGCTGAAGTGCTGAGCCTGAGGACATGGGGTAGGGGGGGATGTTAAGGAGCCCATGGGTGAGAAGGGTTTCACATCACCCATGGCTTCATCTCAAGGAAGTAGCATCTTCAAAAAGCCATGGGGCACCTGGCAAGCGACAGAAGGCTCTGGCTGTAATTGCCACTGTACGAAAAGGGGCACAGATTTCTGATGGGCTTTCATCCCATGACCCTCCACCATGACATTCCAAGACACTCCATCCCAGGAATAAAATACCCAGGAGAGGAGGAGAGGAAAAAGAAGCAGATTACAGTACTCCGTTCAGGTGGTCATTAATGTAAGATGCAATGTGGTATTTTCAGCTATCAACATTTTAAAACTAGTTAATTTTCCCAGGTGTAGGTGTAATTGACGCAGAGCAGTAAAAGATCTGCACCATTTATCTGTGGGAATAGCTTTAAATTCAGCAGTTTTGGAAGAGGAAATTAACAAGTAAAGTAGCTTCCTTCAATAGAGGGCTTTTATTTACACTCCTTTATTTTAGTTTACTCCTGTTGTGGCTTTTATGTCCTTGTCTGCTTGTCAAGCAATAAAACTTTCTTCAGTCCATTTGTATGTTTGACCACATTAAGAGGACCAAATTCAACAGATCTGGAGAGTATTTCATAGTCCCTGGGATGCAAAGGGGACATCCAAAATACCATATCTGTGGTTATTCAAGCCAGAACACCTGCGAAACTTAATATTTCTTTATGGACAGTTTTTGATGCTCTGTCTGAGGCACACAGCATCCCTCCCTCCCCAACTCCCCTTGAAAGGAGCTCTGAAGGTTTTCCTCTCCCCTTCTCTGTTTGTATAGACCTGGGCAAGCCACACACGTCTATTAAAAGTGAAATCTTTGCCTCGGCGTAGAGGGAAAGAAAAGAAAATGGAATTGAAGCTCCACATTTGGTTTGGTAAAAGCAAAACCGCTTTATGGGTTTGGGGGATAAAGATTAAAAGACCCCAAAGAAAAGTCAGAAGATTACTTTGGAAGGGAAGGCATGTGACAGAAAGATGGGTCAAAAACTGGAGATCAGGTGAAGGGTTGGGGACGCACGGTCTTTAATTCATCTCTCCTAACTCTTGGGAAATGCACAAAAAGATTGCATGTTTAGTATCAAAGCCACCTTTGAACTGGGGACTGACACAAACGTCGCAGGGAGCAGGGACATCGCACAGTGGGACACAAGGGGTCAGCAGCAAAACCAATTTCAGCAGAAAAATAAGTGGATTCGTAAGCATTCGTAAGAAAATTTAAAAAAAAGGATCCGGTCACCTTCAGATCTCTCATACTCTTAGTGATGAAAGAGGTATCAGTGGTCCACACCTGTAATTTGTCAGAACTGTTCTTGTTCTTTCAAATATCTGCTCCAAAAGCCAGCTTTTTTTTTCCCACACCACATAGAAAAAAAAAAAAAGAAAAAAAAAAAAGGGTGTTTAAAAGGGTGTTTATGTACATTTCTGCATGCCAGGGGCCCAATCCTGTAAAAAAAAAAATTAAAATGAATGTCAAGAGCTCTCCCTTTCAATTGTCTTCCTGTCATGGGGGTGAGGCACCTGTGGCGTGTTCTTCCTCCCTGGGAAGGCACGAGCAGCCTTATCGGCCGGCGCACGGAGGAGAGGATGGATTCAGGGGCAGGACTCGCTGCGAGGTACGGGGCACCCCTGACAGATAAGGCTGAGGCACTGGGAAGAGTTAAGCAACACAAAAATCTCCCCGTCTCCCATAAATTGGGGGGAAAAAAAACCCCAATAAATCTCAGATCCTAGACTTTCAGCAGAAATTTCTCATCGGTTCTGACGCCTTCGCTGCAGGAAAAAGGGCACCATCTCTAGTTCTGCACGTGCCTGTGCTTAGAGGTTCTATATCAGTTCATGATTTTAAGGCCAGAAAGCATCCCAGGGATTACATATCGGATTATTTTTATCTTTTTTTTTTTTTTTGAGGTCTAACACTGGTCACAGAACCCCAGGCAAGTAACTCCTCCTTCCGCTCCGCAACCGTGATTTGGGGTAGAACATACTTTTGAGGCTTTAACCTCACCTAAGCTCACGCACCCTGCCGAAAATGAAATATCAAGGGATTGAACTCGCCGTGGAAAAGCCCGCTTTGTTGTTAGCCTAAAGGTGCTGCCACCACCTCTGTCATCCTGAACCTCCCTGAATTTCTCTGGATTTCTCTGGTTTAGGCTCCCGTCAAACCTGGGAGCGTCTTTGCGCTAACTGCGACGAATTGATGAAAATCCAGCCTAAAACATGAGTCCCAGGGACACCATCGTTCCTGTAGCTCCTTTCTTCCTTTGAGCCCCTTCCCATCTTCCCTAATAAAGTATAGTTTTATGATATTTCACCTGCTCGGTAATTATATTGTTTAAGGGGGCTGTGAGTGATAAAACTGCCACTACACGGGTATTTAAGAGTTGAAAATTGTGGGTACAATTAAAAATAACTCCTTGAAAATATATGGGCGATGCATGGTAGCTCCCATGGTACCCAAATGCTTTTTTCGTCTTTAAACAGAAATCAGAGAAAAGATTATTTTGATCACGTAGTTCCTCCTGACTGCACAGCAGGGAATTAGGGGATTTACCTTTGGACAGCTAAAAATATTAAAAAACCGAACCAAACCAAAAAAAAAACAAAGCCAAAAAAAATCTCCAACAAGATAGTTTCCAGCGACTGAAGCTGGAATGATTTTATTTCAAATCTATTACACATTTCATTATTCACGGGGTTTGTTTTCTTCCCGGGGGGGTGGTGGGAGGGGGGGGGGGGGAAAACACCTTCATCTGTTCCTTTTTGGGCTTCCATTCGGTTTCACTTTCAGGTTCTCACGTTTCAGACTCCCGTCTTCAGGTTCCAAGCACGGCGAGGGAATACTTATTTTATTTAAACAAACAAACAAATAATAATAATAATTAAAAAAAAAAGCCCAAAACAACCCGGGGGCCGCCGGGCGCACACACTGTCGGTCTGTCGGTCTGTCGGTCCGGTTGGGATGCGCAGCTTCATCCCCCCCCCCCTCCCCCGAAGCATCTTCAGGATGGTTCTTTGGGATTTGCAGAAATGAAATAAATGGGAACGATGGGGAATGAAGGATCTCTATTTTTATATATATATTTTTATTATTATTTAAAAAAATAGAAAAGCCCAAAGTCACCGCGTTTTGCGGGGCTAACACCGATAAAACACCATTATCATGGATTTCACGATACCTGCGTTAAATGGTGAGGCCACCAAACTTGGTGACCTGAAGGAGCGGGGCTCCCAAGGCGTTGTCCTCCCCCCCTCACCCTCCGGGGGCTGCGGTGGGGCCGGGAGCAGGACATCCCCCTCCCCGCAGGGATGCGGGGGAAGGGGCAGGCAGCGCGGATCCCCCCGCGGCCGCGGAGCGCAGCGCTGAACCGCCGCCCCCGGGGGGGAAAAAACCCAGGATTTAATCATTTATGCTTTTAGCGGGCGAATTAGCTCATCAAAAGGAGGGAAGAGAGCGCGAAACGTATTTATTTGGGGTTTTTTCCTTTTTTTTCTTCTTTTTTTTCTTTTTTCTTTTTTTTCTTTTTTTTCTTTTTTCTTTTTTTTTCTTTTTTTTTTTTTTTTTTCCGGAGGGAGGGTGGCATTTAACATATGGCACTCGGTAATCTCCCCACGGAGGCTGTTAAAACATCTGCTGTCTCCCCAAAGGCGGGCGGCAGCGCCCAGTGGGCACAGGGACCAGGCGAAGGGGGCAGCTCGGGCACGTTGGCTTCCGCGCCCGCGGGGGACCCCCCCATGGCCACCCCCCCCCCCCCCCCCGACGGCCGCCTTTCCCGGGAACGAACGAAAGGTGGAAATTAAAGAGCCTTTCCCCGTTGGAAACGGGTACCGCCAATACAAAAAA